>JADLZL010006129.1:0-87164 GCA_015844335.1 Chrysopogon serrulatus | reverse complement strand
TTAATAGAAATAATTAAACAAAGCTTGACCCAATCATTCTTACTCACCATTATTTTAAGGCGTGCATCCCTAGTCCATTTTGCTATCTGTAGGGCAGTTTGCATTAGTAGTTCGTCATCGTCATCAGCAGATTGGGTTAGCTAGATTTTTTGCTAGGCCGTACTATGTACACTTCAGTTTGAAACCCCAGCTCTGTGACATCATGTATGGAGGCCAAACTCCAAGGCAAAAGCTAGAGATACTAGTTAGTTGTGCCTCCATAGAGGCCAGTGCGGGCAGAGTGGTAGTGGCTGTAACACTCTATGCGCCACAAAAATGAAAGATGTCACTAACATCCCTTCCCACATGCCAGAGCACAAAAACTCAGCATAAAAATCCCATCATCAAAGTAAAACGTTAAGGAAGTAACAACAAGAACATAACTATAGTTAAGAAAGGTTCCAACTCAAACATTCTTATTAAACCACTGTTGGTCAACAAGGTAGTTAATTTTAAGTTCATTACAACAAGACAAAAGATTGTTAGTATCTCTTAAGTTATTATTTCTAAATATGGATGAACCAGTGAAGATGTGCTGCTAATCCCATCCCTTCAAGCAAAGCATCCAATCAAGCACCTGGAAAGATAAAAGAGAATAAATCTCAGCAAATGAACTGCTCCAACATGTCATTCAAACTACAAGTTAACTAGACATCGATTTAATATGGAAGACATTACTGCATAAATAGTTAATGGTCAAATTATTTAACCAATGAGATTTCCATAAAGCAGTAAATGACATTAAGAGAGCCAATAAAATTGTCATAAAGAAATAGAGGACATGCTATACAGTAATTAAGCTATCTCCATATATGAATAAAATAATACTCCTTATAATAAAACAATACTCCTCATACCCACGTGCAAGCCAAGATAAAACTTCAATATAAATTAACCTCATAGTGCAAATGCAATGCATATGTATGTCCACTGCCTCCATATTCAACAAGGTATGAACCTACATCGTACCCCTCCTCGGGCAACGTACGATGTTGTACCAGTATGGTCACAGTCACAAGCAATGATATAATCCAGAATAGCACTCTAGAATAGTCATAACTTTTACACTGATCTGGCTCAAGAGCACTCCAAAATAGTTATATGACTTCACTGACCTGGCTCGATGTATATGAAACTGCAAGTATACTTAGCCTCATCTGCCATATTCATCCACACTCACAAACATACCACACATACCACTTACCTCATCTTCCATATTCATCCACACTCATAAACATACCACTTACCTCATGATGATATACAAATATGACAAAAAAAATTAGCAATAAAAATCATATCAAATTACTTTACAAGATAGTGAACTCATAATTATTATGTATATTATCTTGGTTTAATTAGTTTTATAACAAGGTGTAGGTAGAATTAAAAGTCAAGCAATAAGAACCTTGCCTCGAGACGACGATGCAAAAATGTGAGCTAAGAATGATCCACAGGCACACCACCTGTTCAGACATCATCACCTTAGAAAATATACTCATACAAACACTCACGAATGATAAATAAACCATCACTACGGTCGGCACGATCGTCCCCCAAAACAACAACCAAACAACTAACCAATAGCTGCAACTCTACTTCACAATTTTTGTTTGGATAAAATACATGTTAAAAAATATGAAACTTATACAGAAGATAGAAAACATCATTATCTACAACTTTTATATAAAAACAAATTAGCATATGAGATATCTAAGATGACATAAATGACCACTGAACTTAACTAAACTTTTCTGACGAGCAAAACAAGACAGCAGATTTTTAAAATACGTAACCGCAATTCTACTGATCCAAAAATGATGATATTTACCAATCTGGAAATCTTAATAAAAACACTAGAAACTTTTTTTCAGATCATATGTTCAAATTCGTCTACTAATATAGACAAAAACAAACTCATTCTAAAACTATATAGATTTTTTATCACTGAACAATAGCCAGATTAAAAAAGATAAATATCTGTCAAATTGTAGGGGCTATGAGGCTAATATTGGAGTCAAAAAGAAAGAGACTAAAGTCCTCTACATCTTTGTCAACAGTGGCAAAAAATATTGAGGCCATTAAGATGCCCTAAAAAAAATTCGGTGAACCTAGACTACACTTGCCGACAGATTTTAGAACGCGACAAGATTATCTCAAGATTAACTTCCAATAAACACCCTCTAGACAAGTGATTTTTAATCCATAGAACCTAACCAAATTAGTGGATTAAGATATCTCATCTCACGTACGTCAACCACAACGAACGTGGTTATAATCCCCCAGTGATCGACCTTTTCCTTCCTTATTCTTCTCCACCTTACGAAGATCTCCGCCGCTACAGGGTGTCTTGCCATTCTGAGCTACTATGAACGTGCTATGGCCATCATGGACAGTGAGGTGAACAAGAGAGATTGAGATCAAAACGAATAAAAGAGAAGATTCCTAACCGGTTTGGGAAGAACGGAAATAGCGATGATAGTAATGATGACGACAAGACCATAAATCATCTCTTGTCCTCTCTTCTCTATTATCTCTATTATTCTCTCTTGGTTTCTCCCCTGTGTTAATAGCAAAGGGGCTTCCCGTGTGTGCGGTGCTTCAAGGGCTTTGGCCAGAAAAAAAACAGCAAGATACAAGAAAGAAAGCCAAAGGGTAGGTGGGACCCATTGCAGATCAGGACTCGACCAAGGGAAAGAAAAGATCAGGCTCATTACGCTACATGGTAACTGCAGCACCCACAATGACAGCAGCATGATGGCAGCTTTTATCCTCACTTAAATCTTCCAACCGGAGTAGCTTCTTGATCCAAACTCCAAATAACATGTATGAGTAGTCAAACAGATTGCGCTCGACGAGCTCTATGTGTATGGTCTCTAATCACCCATCTGAGCAGCGTATAAAAAAATTATTTTTTCGCATTAAGATTACCGTTGAACCCTTTTCCACGTTATACTTTTTAACAAACAAAACATATTTTTGGGGTATTGCAGTGGCACCGCCATCTACTGGTTCAGTGGTGTGGTGATGCACTTGGACTTGCGATATTTCCCTTAAAAGTATGCCCAAAGGGAAACAAAAGCCATAATACACATTACTACAAAATCTATCCAAGAACTCCTATGTTTGCTCTAGAGTGTCCTTTGTCTTCTCAATCATCCTTTGCAAAACAAAATCATTCGGTCACAAATTCTATGGCCAAGTGCCCAAGTCACTGGTAGCAAACTTATGACTAACTCAATTGCATTCATTACTGCAAAACACACATTGATCACAATACATGTGCTCATCCATCACCACAACCCCATAATCACCACAACAGGGCCTAGACACATTCACCTATGATCTAGATGGACAAACACATAGAACATGGACACTACTTTGTGTCATCAAGAAAATGACCAACAACCAATGTTCCCACCCAAGTATTCCATTGAACTTGTGGCATTCTTAAATATAACTTGTTATTTTGTCTATATAATATGTAGGCTTCTCAATCTTTTATTCTTAAATAAGAAAAATGCACCTTAATGTAAACAACTATTATGTTAGTAGCGCTCATTGACTTTTTACACCCTTTTTGAAACAAAAGGCATCTCAATGTAACTTGTTCTTTTGTCAGTAGCGCTTTATTGGGCCCAATGTAGCTACCAGCACCATATTGCTTAGATTTGGAATCCCATCTACTATTGAAAATATTCCACATCCTCCCAATATATTGGTAGGATAACTTACCTTCTGAACCATCCCGATGATCATTTAATTTGTTTGACCTCATACATTATTGTTGTTGTCTTTGTTATTCTCAATGAAGAAAATCAATTTTTTTATAACCATCTAACAAAAGAAAGAGAAGCTACATGTGTTAAATATGTTTTTGCATGTGTTCCACTTGTCATTGATGCTGGATGAAGGAAGCCACATGCCAAATGTAGGTAGATAAAACAAAACATGGGTATCTCAAGGAAACTTCAAATATAAATTGGAACAGATCTTAAAAGAAATATTTAGGAAAAAATCGGCCTGCATACATGGTGCTATGTGTTGGTCATGGCCACTAGTATATATAATTCTTAAATTTTATTTAGTCATCTACATTTGTTTTGATTTACCTATATATGACATGTTGCTTTCTTTGTCTGCTGTCAATGACAAGTTGTACAACACATACGAAACACATATGATACATATTATTTCTCTTTCTTTATCAGATGGTTATAAATAAAAGGGATTTTGTTCACTGAGAAAAGCAAACACACATAAACCATGTTTGGAGCACAAGCAAATTAAACAATCGCCATAATGAACCTGAAGGTAAGTTTTCCTATTGGTATGTATTAGGAGGACGAGGAATACCATCAGTAACAGTTGAGATTCTAAAACTAAACAATATGTCATTGGTACTTATATTGGGAAAGATAAAGGGACACAGACAAAAGAATTGGCTTAGGCTAAAAGCCTTTTTAAAAAAGGTTTCAGAAGACCATAAACGCTTCTAACAAAATAATTATTTAGATGGGGACACCTTTTTATTAAAAAAAGATTTGAGAATGAAGAACAATGATACTAACAAAATAGCAAGTAGATTAAGAAAACCTACATGTCCAATATAACACTACCTGGGTTCGAGCATTGGCTGTTGGTCATTTTCCTAGACCAAAAAGTCTCTGTGATCTGATTATCTACTCCCATCTAAAGTTTGATACGTAACTCATCAGAATTAGTAGTATGATCTTTGTTCTTTGGTGGTAAAAAAGAAAGGTAGAATGAGATGCAAAACCATTAAGACCATAAGTTATATTAGTCACAAAATGATGCAACTATTAAGGTGTAGTTTGCAAGTTGATCGGCCAACACATGAAAGGTGGATATTACCTTGAGGTCAAAGTAAAAAAAATGTAATATATATGTTACAAGTCCTCAACACAAAATATATATGTTACAAGTCTTCAACACAAAATAAGATACTTTTGGAAACACCATGACAAAGCAAATAGCCCGTGTTGACAGTGCATTCATCTCAACATTCTATTATACAATACGAGAGATATTCATACTTAATTATCAGACTCAAACTTGTAGTAGTGCTATATGCTAGCAAACAAAGCATACCTGATGAGGAATACACAATCCCAAAAGGCCACTGTGACATGCATCATGCATCAATATCTACTACAGAACTCCACAGGATCACCAGCAATACGATGAAGGGCGTGGACCAAAGGCACATGTATCACAAAGTTTTTTATGGTCGCCATGCAAGATTGGTGCTTGACTATTACAGGTGATAACCTAATATCCTCAGCATTAATTAGCAGCCTCAGTTTGGCTGACTACGTGCAGCCATTGATTGAGCACCTATGTCAGGGCACATGTCACCTCCACTGTTGGGATTACTGCAGCCAGCGCTAGAAATGACATGCCGCGGAATGCTGGTCACAGGGCATGGTGTCCTCGGATTGTTGATATTGACCAAGGAACTCTACCAAAGAGCTATCATAGTCAACAAATCGAAGGCTACAAATGATGACAACAAGCAGATCTTTGCCCTCCTACGTTTCATGGGCTCCTTGGTTATTGCCAATGATCATCTCTGAGTTAGGTGGCATAGTGAGCCGCATTCCCACATGATGTGCATGAGGATCCTTGCTAGGACGGTGTGCGCATCTGATCCTTCTATTGCTGCATGCTAAATTTATGAGAAAACATGTAGCAAATATTAACCCAATCTAAAGTGGCTCACTGTCAAAAATATTGAAAGAAATCTATTATTAGTGGCCTAACAATGTCACCAAGGTGCTCCAAAAAATATTGTCATTTAAAAAAACATTTTGAGAAGAACATAATTAAAAAATTCAAATAGGGATGAAGGCTACTTAACAAAAAAACAAACATTTAAGTGCTCCATCTCAAATAATGAACTATCCATGACTCTAATGCTTCTTGTGTGACTCATTTGATAGCTAAGCTTGCTCACTACTTCTATTAAATAAAGGTTGCCTCTAATCCACGCCTAATCAAGCAAATGTATTTGTTCAACTCTGTTTACTACCTATGGTTGTTTGGACTAAAATAAAGAAAAAAGAGCATACAAACCTTAATAAAATCATAACTGAAGCTACGAACCATATGCAACCATAATCATGTTCCAACAATAATCTTGTGAGGTTCTGAAATCTTACTCATTATTTTGCCAGTTGTGCTAGTTCGGTCGATCTTGCTGCTCGCAATACTCAACTGATTCAGTCAAGAACCCTTAACCTCTAGTGCCCATGTTCATCGTAAAGATACATAGAAAGGAAAAAATAGATACCTCCTGCACTATGGTGATACTTTGTTGGCCTGAATTCCATCCATGACTATCACTTTTGTTCTATTCATAAATAGAAGTCATTTATTTATAGCCTTCCAGTGGAATGAGAAGTTACACACGTGTCTTAAGAAATCTTTGCATGTCTGCCATGTACCATTTGGTTGTGAATCAAAGGAAATCACTTGTCATAAGAAGGTGGATAAAAGAAAACACGTGTCTTAAGCAAAGCTTTGCATGTCCACCACGTCCCACTTGGTTGTGAATGAAAGGAAGCCACATGTCAAGAAAAGATGGACAAAAGAAAACACTCATGTTAAGGAACCTTTGCATGTCCACCACGTGCCATTTGGTTGTGAATGAAAGGAAGCCACTTGTCATGGGAGGGTGGACAAAAGGAAATGTAGCAGAAGAAGAAATTTAAGACGTATATAAGTAGGTCTAGAAAAAATGAATATTAATGATAGCCAAAAATACTTAGGCAAAATTAAAAATAGACCCTAAAAAGTAACTTCAAATTACAAATTCTTCTACTATCAAACAAGTTCCCTTTGCCACCTATTAGATCATGCCCTTGTTTGAGAAGTTATCTATCATGATTTTACTGTGTAACAACACATGTGACCTCCTGTGATAATTTGCTTATGATACTAAAAGTAGAAAATTATGCCATGTTACCAAATCTATGATGCTTGTTTGATGAAAAATCAATCTTCTTCTGTCGTGCATGTTAAACCATCTTCTATGGCTAAAGCATGTTTTTAACCATAGATCTTATGACAATCGTTCCTTCATCATTAAATTAAAATATTTGTTTTCTTTACTATTAGGTACAAAAAAATTAGCATATTTCTTATGGCCCGTCAAATGCCCACATATCATGCAGCTTATTTGTGGGATAGAAAAAGTCGCAAATATCATGTGGCTTGGTAAAGCCCATCTAGCAAGTAGACAATTTTTATGCTTAAGCCAATTTGCAAGCCCTATCTATTTCCCATTAGCCCATGACAAACAATGCTATAATCACTATACTCTTTGTTTAAGGTCCATTTTTTAAGGTACAACCCATCTTTGGAGTGCAATCAGCACCCTCCTATAGAATTCATTTCTCCACGTGATTTTAACCACCGGTTTGGTCAGAATAGGTAGCGATAGTTTTTCACCATGAGTTCAAAAGTCTGTGAGGTGTATTCGATCTTGAAACTAGTAGTTAGACTTTCCATAATTTTCACCACCGGATCATATGATATCTAGCAATGAAAAGACTTTTTACTGCCAGTTTGAAGGCCACTACACCACCTACTACCAGTGGTTTAAGGATTGAACCAACGGTCAAAATATCATGATATATAGAAAATCACACTTCCCTTCTTTCTCTAAATACATAATTTTGGATGAATGTGATAGAAAGTATCTTTTTTTCTTTTAGAGGTCTTTTTGCACCGAATTGATATTGGAGGCTTCTGAAAATTGAAGGTTGCACATCACACACAATTATTCTAAGGATACTATGTAGCCACTAGTTTAATGGTTAGCTTGTTATTTAGTTACACATTGTTTCCAATATATTGAGACAAAAGTGATAGCGAGCCTCTTTAATTTAATTCTTCATTTTTGGGACATTTTTAAAGGACTGTTCAACATGTCAAATGTCAAGGTTTCACATCACCAATATTATTATTCGAAGGTTGGCATCTTGTCAGTCATTTAGTTTCTTTATTTTTGCACTAAATTTAATAGTCATTTGTATGTGGTATATTTTAACACATTTTCACTAAATTAGTAGTCATAGATTCTTAGTAAGTATTTGTTTATTAAAATGCATGGCATATACATTAGTACGACCTTGTCATAACCATTTTGTTGTTCAAAGATAGATCATAGATGGATGCTATACTCGGGTCCTATATTTGCCAAGTTCATGGAAGGCACTGACTATTTTGTCAAGACCACCATAAGGTACATACATGCATGACAAATAATGTATGAGGTTATAAATACATACACTACCCACGTGTTGATAGCAATAATCAAACATAGATTGAAAACATCGAGCGGGTCCACTGTCATGTACTACAAAGGGGATTAACTAAAAACTATAAGGATTCGACTAAGCATGTGGAACATTGTGAGAACTTGTCTAAGAAATTCTAGTGGGATATAGTCCTTGCACCCAAGCAGGGTATGTAACACCCCGGCCCAGGGCTTAATATGATTAATATAATACTCATACCAATAAGTTGTAACTTTTTTCCGGAAGCTCATCTCGAAAGAACTCTAGGGTTAAGCATGCTTGGCCTGGAGCAATTTCAGGAAGGGTGACTGACTGGGAATTCGTTTCCGGGTGCGCATGAGTGAGGATAAAGTGCGTAGAAAAGACTGGTGTTGATCTGTGAGGATAGTATTCGTCCTATTAAAGCTGTCAGATGTAAGCGGGCCCGGCCTCGAGGAGGCGGGACGTTACAAATGGTATCAGAGCCGACTCTCGCGGTTTCACGGGCACGTGTGTGCAGGCATGGTGCGCATGGCTGGTGTGGATCCGTCGTGGTCCCACAGCATGGCACATGCGCTGGCACTGGACATACGGACGTGGCCAAGAGAGGAGGTTTCTGGCCTGGGGTTGATCGACGAGGACGTCGATCTCTTAAGGGGTGAGGATGTAACACCCCGGCCCAGGACTTAATAGAATTAATATGATACTCATACCAATAAGTTGCAACTTCTTTTTCGAAAGCTCATCTCGAAAGAACTCCAGGGTTAAGCGTGCTTGGCCTGGAGTAATTTCGGATGGGGTGACCGAACGGGAATTCATTCCCCGGTGCGCATGAGTGAGGACAAAGTGCTTGTGAAAAAAGACTGATGGTGGTTTGTGAGGATAGTGTTGGTCCTATTAAAGCTGCCAGATGTAAGCGGGCCCGGCCTTAAGGAGGCGAGACGTTACAGGGTACCATCCATGAAACCACCAAGGAAACTAGGAATGAAACCATCCAAGAAACTACAAATGAAACCGTCCAAGAAACTATCAAAGAAATTAGCCAGGAAACTTTAGATGATGATGTTGTGGTAGTTGGCCTAGACTAGATGGTTAGTGATCAGGAACCAGAGTTTGTTGATACAAGAAATATGAAGAAGGTGGAAGCTAACCTTTTAATACTAAGAAAATGGCACCTTCATGGCCATTATATGATTTTGGTCTTTGAAGAACAAGATGACCATTAGGACTAATGACATGTGTTAGCATACAAGGTTAAGTTCAAGTGGATGCAAGGTTGACTTAGACAAAGGCAACATGAAGATTGCATCACTATTGCATCATTCAGGAACCGGTGATGAAAACACTTTTCAGCATTGGTTTGACTGGCACTACACCAACTGTTACTCAACCGCACACACAAAACCGGTTTCACCATTACTTCAAAGATTGAACCAGTGGTGAAAATGCACTGGTACAAAGCCCAACTTTCCTCCTCTTTTTCCTCACTCCCTCCAACTTTACCTTCGACTCCCACCTTCCTTTTCACCATTCTTGGGGTCTTTTTCCACCATTTTGTTCAAGGATAATCCTAATTATTGAACGATGTGCATTACTTCCTTGTTTTAAGCTTGCTAATTATCAACCCTTTAAATTCCAAGCTTATTCCATTGGCCAAATATTAAATTTTGAGGTGAATGTGATAAAAAGCATCTGTATTCCCTAGGCATTGGGTTCCTCAAGAAGAAGTTGAGAGAGAGCAGAGGTGCGCACTAGGTGAGAGAAGTGAGGAACAACTGAGGGAGTTGGGCTGGTTTGTTCATTCTAGGCTTTCCTATGGGTAGTATTTTTGTTAATGGTTCCATGACCATCTTATAAAATGGTTGTACTCTTAGATGGCTATGCCTTAAGAGTTAAGATACCTCTGCTAATTGATTTTGGGAGGTGGTTATTTCTTTGTTATCTTCATAAATAAATCAACCACATATGAAAATCATCGGTTATTTTTGGAGACATTGATACTTCTGGTCCAGCTCCATAAATAAAAGGAGCTTTCTCAAAAAAAATCCATTTTGTTGTACTCTAACCTAAGGACCTTAATTCGCATGGGGTTCAAGCTTGCTACAAGCCTAGGGACCAAATGACCTC
Source organism: Chrysopogon serrulatus (assembly GCA_015844335.1). Lineage (NCBI taxonomy): Eukaryota > Viridiplantae > Streptophyta > Magnoliopsida > Poales > Poaceae > Chrysopogon > Chrysopogon serrulatus. The sequence continues at coordinate 76,698 of JADLZL010006129.1, read as the reverse complement.
TATATGTCGGCCCATTGATCTCAAATGGCTCCAATTGAAGTGCAACTAAATCAAGGAGATGTTAACCACACTAGGATTGCATCTGCACCATCGTCCCAAAGATACTGCATCCAAGGGGTCGGGTGGCCACTGCAAGGTCGCTCGACATGTCCATTTTGAAACAACTGCCTTGGACAGCATGGAACCAACCGTAGGAGCTTAATCTTAAAGCATATGATCGGAAGTCAATGAATTGGATGGCCAAGTGCCCATGGTAAGGCCTGGTGGCTAAAACTTGAAACCCACTCCAAACCATATTTGGTTGTATAAGTACCCCCTTCACTACATATGACTATAAATAGTGGTGAAGTACCCCCTTTCACTACCTATGACTATAAATAGTGGTGTCCTCTTCATTTGCGAGCACAGAGAATTGAAGAGATAAAAAAGGAGAATCCCTTCCACTTTCTGCATAGAAAATAGGAAGAGAGGAGGGAGTGCCAGAGAGAGTAGTGGTGTTGGCTTCTCCTCTACTTTGTACATTGGTGATGAAGCTAAACATCAACTGAATTCATCGTCTGTGTTTCGGTGGCATCTAGTCTTCCTCTACATTTGCAATACTTTACTTCATTCTTATCTTTGCTTGCTGGTACTTCATGAGCAATATAAAGATTGTACTTTTTTATGAGGAGATTAGGAATTTCCTAAGGAGGATGTGAGATGCTTAGGAAATTGTTGCCACGCTGATAGTACTGCATAAATTGGTTATCAGTGGTCCTGAAAAAAATTGACTGATCTTGCATAAGTGGTGCCGTTTCAATGTACTGGAGCTGATGACAAGAGCTTTAACAATCGCAGGATGAAGACAGAACTGATAGAATTAACAAAATTCAAAATAGCACATGCACAACCATAGTTAAGCAGGCACATAAGCAGGATCATATTATTTTGGCCAATACATGCCCACAAACATTGTCTTCGATCAGTCTACACTGGTTTAGCCTTGATGATGGATCCCAATCGATGTCAATCTAGCTAAGCTTAAACCCTTCACCACAAGAGGAACATGGTTGCCAGCGCCGCAGCTGCCACTGCTGCGCCGAGAGTCCAAGATGCCATGTCCCTTGCTCCGTTGTTCTTCTGATCCGCAGGCGGTTCACCGTCCACGTCCGGCGATGGCGCTGGGGTAGTAGTGTGCTCTGGCGATGGCGCTGGGCGACTGGGCGTAGGTGCAGTCGCCGGCGCAGGTGCAAGTGGGGGTGTGGGCGTGGGTGCATGTGCAGGCGGCGGCGAGACCGGTGCAAAGGGTAGGCGACGGCGCACGTGCAGGCGACGAGGCCGGCGCAGGGGCAGGGGCGGGCGCAGTGCGGCCTGGCTGCCGTTGGACAGCTCCCTTGGCAGCAACACGGCGTCGATGAGGTAGACGGCGAGCGGCGCCTTGTCCATCAGCGTCTTGGTCACCGTGGCGTTGCTCGCGGATGTGGACGACAGTTTCACCGTGCCGCCGTCGGCACGCACGGTGAGGTTGTACTGGTGGTTCTTGGATCCGTCGGCGGCGAGCGTGCTCACGTCCCCGTTGATCGCCTTGAGAGACTGCACGGAGTAGTGCGCCGCCACGCCGTGGTACAGCAGGAGCGCGCGCTGGGCGTCGGCGGTGAGGTTCTTGAAGGTGGAGTTGAAGGCCTCCACCACCTTGTCCGCCGGGCAGAAGACGGTGAGCCCGGCGACGGCGCCGGGCGCTGCGGTCGAACATGGCGACGGCGTCGGCCGTCGTGGTGAGGAGGCCGGCGAAGCCCCCGCACCCGTTCTTGGACAGCAGATCCATCAACCCCGGCGCCGCCTCGGGCGCGGGCGCGGGGCGCAGGAGCCTGCACCCCGCCCGCCCGGCGCCGGAGACCAGATCAGGTCCTTCACCTGCAGGACGGCGATGTCGTACGGCATTTCCTTGATGGAACGCTGGTAGAAGGCGGCCGGCGGCCCGTTGGAGGGGCCGGACGGCGTGAACGCCGCCACGCGGCCATCGCGGAGCACGGTGATGTTGACCATCCCCTCGCTCCCCAGCGCCTTGCCGGAGGCCTGGTAGAGGCTGGTGGCCTGGGCGAAACCATTCTGGATGCTGCCGAGCTTGGCGGCATCGAAGTAGTCGAGGAGGACGCTGAGGTAGATCACGCGCCCCACCTCCTTGGGCTGCGGCTTCTGCGCCTTGAACCGCGCCATGGCGGCGTTGTCGACGGCGAGGACCGTGATGGTCCGGTGGCGGTCGATCTCCGCCGCGGCGCCCGTGCTGAGCAGGGCGGCGCTGAACTCGGTGAAGTCCGGGTGCCTGGCCAGGATGTCCGTGATGTTGTGGGTCGCGCCAGGCGGGGCGCCGGGCGCCTTTGGCACGCCGGAGACGCGCCGAGGACGAGGAGGAGGGGAAGGAGGAGGGCTGCGGCGAGAGGCGGCATTGTGCTCGTGAAACCGGAAGGTTGCTGCTGCTTCCTTCCTGTGTGCGGCTGGCTGGGGTGGTTTGTCCTTGCTTCCATATATGGTGCTGTGCAGCTCAAATGAAGGGTATCAAATTAAATTCGCCAGGTAATTAATTCCTCTTGAGCTGAAATCCAGTGATGAAGATGACAAAACAAAAGATCCGGTCTCACAACTCAGCTAATATATAGCCGTTGTGTATAGCAAACTATAACAGCAAGAAATGGGCACTATATATTTCCATTCTCCACTCACTTAAAAAAATATTTCCCTTTCACCTTGGTTTTTAGACGAGTTTAGACCATCCGATGCAATCCAACGGTTAAAGATCACAGCATCACATCTACCATAGTTTTGCCTTTTTGACTTACTGGTATATTTGTGCTACTCCTAATGTTTAGCTGGTATCCTTTTCCTAATGGATGCCAGTGGAGCAAACAACTGGAATGGAAACGCTAGGTGATGATGGGCTCTGCTGGTGCTGAGATTTGAGATATATATAGAGTGATAAATGTGAGATATATATGGATGGCCTTGTTTGTATTGCAATTCTGTGGATGCTCTACTGCATGTCTACAGCTATACAGGGACCATCTTCAGTAGCATGTATGACAAAAATGGTTGGCTTGAGGACGTTGTGCTTGCGTGTGACCAATGATGGACAAAATTCAGTGCTGGAAAAGGGTTGCACGGTGCAATTTTCAGTAACGCGTGCAGGATCGGACCTGCATTTCAAATTTCGCATGAGCGATGCTGGTGTTTTTTTTAGGATCTTTGACGTCGATGGCCTATATTATTGACTCCTAGAGCAACCCAAAATCCCCCGATTGTATAGCTTTGCAGCTAAGTGTTTGACGCGTTTTCTTATGTTTGCAACGTTAGCAAGGCTACCCATGAATTTGGTCTCCCACCACTTGCCTTGTTATACAAATAGTTTTTCCTCCTTGGTAGTAATATGTTCTTCCTTTTGTTTCCATAATTAATATCACTTGCTTTATCATTTCAAAGTCAAGTTGACTATGCCTGTTTGTAACTACCCAGCTAACTATTAATTAGTTGTGCTAGCTAGAAAAACCAGCTAATAGCTAATTGTTAGTTGGGTAATAGGTAAGACATTAACTAGATTTATTAGCTGAGGATCCAAATAACAAGTTCTCGGCCATTTTTTTAGCAATCACTAACTATTAGTTATAGAGATCTAAATAGACCCTATGTACATCTCAAAAAGTAATAATCCAACAAGTTACCTAGATTGGTAACATAGGGGAAAGTGTAATATGTAACAGTTATGTGCCACATGATAAGTCAGAGGAGATCTTGATCTCCAACTAAAGATATATAGTGGATACAAATAGCGACCGCTATCAGTGCATAGTACTAATTAAATATCTTCGGTAGCGTCCGAAATAGCGATCGCTATAGCGGTAGTTGCGTGCTACTGCTACCGCTACAAGGTAATAGACTAAAGATAGCTTGTTGTTGCTTAGTAGGCGCTAATGCACTTAGCACCCCTCTTGCAGGACCACTATTTACTATGTGGATGGTCCAAGTGAGTATGGATGATTCCTATGGTAATAAAAATGTTAAGATAATGATTTAGGCCATGATAAAAGAATGATGGGATGATTAATGATATCCTTTTCAATTGATATAAGAACTTATTGATAGTTTGTATCCACATGTTTTCTTTATATTTTATTCTCTTACTTATGTGCTTCTTTGTGATTTATATCGTTAAATATATGAAATAATTAACTAAAATCTTTTCATTATTTTTAAAAAATATGGTATTAGTATTGGCATATACTTTGACTATTTTTAATATTTTACTATTGGAATTTAGCGTCCGCTATAGCACCTACTATCTGCGATCCGCAAAGACACTAATCCACTGCAAGGTCGCTATCTACTATTGTGATCTCACAAGTCACAACTCACCTAGAAACCTTCTATACAAAAAATAAGGAAGAAGACTGTCAGTTTGTGCGATTTGGGCGATGTAATTTCGTGATGCCTCTGATAATAATTAGGACCAACCACTCCTAAATTATGATCGGGGTGTTAGGTTGGGCGCTCCTGCTAATAAACTCAAGTGAAAAGAATCTGACATCTGTTTGTGTAAAGATAAGTCGAACGTGGAATAGTTGGTTTCTTGTTTAACACTCTAAACTATGATTCCGAGAAAAATATTGTTTTGACACATCCCACGACTGATGAGCCCCTGGAATGAAACAACCTAGCTGATAAGATAACGGCGAATAGAGCCGATAGTTGACAAGTTGTTTGGTAAACCTCCTATATCCATATATATGGTAGTCCACCTCTGTAAATATACAAAAATAAGTGCAAGCTTCTGCGTGTCAGACTGTCAGTTTGTGCGATTTGGGCGATGTAATTTCGTGATGCCTCTGATAATAATTAGCTGGCATCTGATTTTTCACCCCCGCAGTCTTGATAGGATGACAGTGAAGCGCGGAACAAGGCGGGCACACATTCTGGAAATTTTAGGTGAGGAGAAATGCTGGCGCTAGCCTGCTAGGTAGAGTACTCAAGTGAAAAGAATCTGACATCTGTTTGTGTATTACAACTATATATGCATCAGCTAAATGTATGTGAGTTGGGTCCATCTTCGCCAGTATATGTACATGTATGACAAAAATAGTTGCCTTTAAGACGTCGTGACACAGATGCAACGGGCAAATTTCATCCAGCGGATACAATGCTGGAAAAGCTGGTGGGTTTTTGACTAGCTAGTAACGTATAGACGACCTGTACTATAGACGACCTGTACTAATACGTACACTTGGAGCCACCGTGTGCAGAAAAAACTATAGACGTCTAAATGGGCCGGATGTAAGGATCATGGGCCCTTGATGATATCCCATTCAGATTTTAGTGATTATGATGACAACTCCATCATCATCCTTCGCTAAGATGTATTACACAAGTTCACTTAGATCCTATCCGATAAAATGCACTCAATAAAGAGCTCTTAGCCGATAATTTCTTCACCGAGTGCATCCGAGTGCCAGTAGGGGCGAAAGAAAACAAGTGTGCCACGAAGTTTGGAGAAGATACCACACAAAAAATTCAAAAAAAAATAGAGATGATTGACTCGGTTGGACGATTCGCGTCTCATAAATATGAGCCTTGAGAGTGCCAAGCAAATAGAGGTAGTAGTGTTCACTGTTCAGCAATGCAGTGGTTGAGCGGCGAAGGGTCAAAGAAGGTTGTCGTACAACAAACCAAGATCTCTAGATAATCCAGAGAGACTAGGGTCAAACAATCTATAGACTACAGTGCGTTCGATGAAGCACAAAGACAATACAGTGTGCAAATATCGACAGGATGGATGGTCCACCATTGAAGAGAAGTAAAGCGCTAGACAAATGACGTCAACAAATGGAGCAATTGATTGCTTCTCTTGTTGTGCAGAGCATCGAGAACTAGACTGGGATCCATGGAAAGAAGTGTTGGTTGCAGCTCCGCCCAAATGGGCAAATTGCAGCATTGGTGGAGGCCTATTGGGTGCAGGTGTATCCAATGGAACAACACTTTCTTGGAGATGAAATCGTTAAAAGCTCGGTGGAGGGGGGTTAGCCAACTCCCTTGCTGTCGAACACCTTGAAATCTAGGAGAAGAATATGGCCATATGGTGGGTGCATTTCGGGGACCAAAAGGATTGAAGTTTTGTAGAAAATTGGATGTTCTATATGGAAACTGAGATTGGGTTGCTGGTGTTCCATATGGAAACTGAGATTCGGGTGCTGGTGGTGAGATTTGGCAACTACCTTCTGAGTATTGGGTTGTGGAGTCTTGATTCAGGATGCTTGAAAAGTTTCTGGACAGGGGTTCCATTGAAAGCAGTTGTGTTCTAGAGTTGAATCTTAGGTGGTGAGAATTGAGCATGAAGCTTCAGTTTTGTAGGCAAGGGGATAGAGGGGTTCAGTGAAGAAGGCCTGTACAAGAGGATGCCAGCGCCCAACGGCTACCTGCCGAAGCCAATAGAAGCCAATGACTCTTTCTCTGTTTAGTGCATGGTGTCAAATCTACAATATACATATATTTTTTAATGTCTTGTGGACTGCCCATAATACTATGGGCACCTTTTCCCTATAGACTGTTTATAGACTAAGCATATAATGTTTCAGCTACCTGAGATTAAATATTTAATTCTCTATGGACTGCTTTCTTTCAACATTGTGGTTGCTCTAATGGACCGGATGGTTTGGTGGAGCCAAACTGTGAACACCATATCTTTAGACCAATACAAAAATTGCCAACCTTTCGATAACGTCTATTTGTGGGAAGAATATATGTATCTCCCATACCACTAGTCCTTTGGGGTTTGTTAAAGTATGTCAAATCTAGCACAAATCTAGGATCACTCAGAATCACCATTTGAGAGCTTAGTGTTCACATAATCACATCCAAATGTTAAGTTGTGTTTAGTACCATCTTTAGCATAAAGATTAGGGTTTAGCTTCCGAGCTACATTGTTTGGGATTTGTGCACTTGTAATCTAGTGAGACATAGCAATTGGAATTTTGATGCTCAAGCAAAATGTTGACTCTCCAAGCTTGGTATGGAAAGGCACTTGGTCTATGGTTGACAAGGAGACCCTTGCCTTGGTGGAGAAACTCTATAGTGGACAGCATCAAGGTAACCAAGAGAGTTGGGTGGCAGTTGTGACTAATAGTGGCTTGCGCGACACTTGCCTTAGTTGATGCAAGCCTTTATGGTAAACTAAAAAATGTGGCCATGGGAAGGCTTGGTGACCAGGAACAAACCTTGTAGAACTCCAACGTGGATTAGGGATTGTGTTTTAGCAACTGATAATTCTCTAGGAGTTTGTCCTTTTCTTGATCCTTTAATTACTTACCGTATTTAAGTTTTTTGCATTGTGCTTGTCTTGTGTGTGACCTTTACCATTTCTAGATTAGTATAAACTAGTTGATAGGTTTTGGTTATAGGTGTGACTGACTTGCCAATCAGTGACTTATGACTGGACTTGAACTTACATTAATTAGTGCTATATGATTTTATTTTAGCACTCATGGTATATGAGGGTTCACTCCTGAAACCTTCCTTCTAGTGTGATCCTGTATTTCTGAAGATTTTGTTTATTATTTAAATTAGGTTGAGTTAAAGAAATATGAAAAACCAGTAAGACAACAAGCCATCAGAATACATGAGACAGATAGAGACCAGCGGTATCAGTTAATCAAATCTCCATTCAGTTATATACTTATATATAACGGTTGACCCCATAATGTTGCTGCAAGAGAGCAAACGAAGTGAGCAAAGCAAAGAAAAGGCAATTGGTCTCTCCCGACCAGACGAGCAAGCAATGACAGCACAGCCAATTACGTGTCCACCCTCCACGGCACGATCCCTGGTGAATTCAGTAGAAGATCACGGCAGCGACAGCAGCGGCAACGCCGGCGATCGCAGCTCCGCTTCTTCCAAGAGTAGCGGCACCGGAGTCGTCATCAGCAGCCGCCGGTCCCTCAGCAGGCCCGTCAGCGGCAGGGGACGCCGCCGTGGGGGTGGATGCTAACGGGGAAGAAGGGCTCAACGCCTCGTCGTCCATTGAAGAAGAAGGCGGCGCCGTAGAGTCGGTGGTCGGCGCGGCAGCTGGACCAGACCTCCTAGACGATGGTGATGGGGCATGCGCGGAGGTGGGGGGAGGCGGCGGCGGCGGCTTCGGGGGCCTTAGCTGGGGCAGTAGTCCTCTTGGCAGCAGCCTCGGGTGCCTTGGCAGGACTGCTGGCGTTCGGCGATTCTAACGGGGCCTCGGCCGCGCTGCTGACGACAGCGACGGCGAGGATGTAGAGGAGGACCCCCGCTGCGACGCGCGACATTTTTGCTGGCTGGCTGGATGTGGTGGTGACGACGGTCGACGGAGGGAGGGGCCGAGGGGGTGCAAGGTTTTTTTCTTGCTTTGTGGGGTGAGTTGCAAAGGGAGACGGCGAAGAATTTTTATAGGTGCCGTCGTGTTGGTGTTGGTAAGCTTGAGAGGATGCGAGGAACTCCCGTGGAAACTTGAGGTGGAGACGGACGGAAGCCGATGGCTTCCCGGCCGTTGCGTTGCGCGCCATGTTTTTCAAACGGTTGACGTCCACTGGCTTGTGGGGTCTGTCCAGTTTATTATGGTTGGTGATTGTTGCTGCTGGCCTAGAACAGTTTTTTTTTTTTTTTTTTTTTTTTGAGCAATGGCCTAGAACAGATGAATCATATGACACATGGATGGAGGAGAGGATGGGCCTCAGTCGTGTTCGACATGAGAATTCATGGGCCTTGAAGCTCGATTCTTCGTTTGGACGGTGCAAGTTTCAGTTAGGGCTAGAGATGTACCAGGCTCAGCGCAGCAGTGGCTCAATGCAACCGGATGATTTGGCATCATAAAAAAGAACTCAATCTGTGGTGTGTAGACACTCGTTGGGTATTCTGGTTTATGAAGAGACCTTCTCAAGTAGATCGAATTCCCCCCCCCCCCCCATGCCCCACCCAACCACCTTTACACAGCAGCACCAATGCTTCGTGAGATGAGCCGATCATAAACATGTAATTTAGACGTAGAACAGAGGACAAAAAGTGAGTCTCTTGAGAGTCGAACTCTAACCACCCTAGAGGGAAGGTATTTGAGTTATGCTAACCAACCGGTCAATGCACAGATTTTGTTTGGTACAGCTATGAAAAGAAGTGGTTACCTAATACTCCCTCCGTCCCATTATATATGACGTTTTAGCTCTATACAAGGTACGTCAAAGATCCTTTGAATCTGATCAGGGGTGTGTCCACGTGCATAAAGCTTTGAATGAATCAAGACCTCTCAATGAGCTGTCAGAACGTCAAATAAAATTGAACAGAGGGAGTAACAACATCTTTCAACAGATTTCTTATATTGCTTTAAATTATTTTTAAGCATCTTAAATGATATCATATATTTCTTATGTCTAGGTACACGGGAGAGAGGGTTCTCGCATTGTCTAGGAGAAAGGATGCTTTTAGAAAACCTCTTAAAATTATCCTCTTTATCTAGGAGAAAGGGTGCTCTTTTAGAAAATCTCTTAAAATTATAGATACAGGAGATCTACTGCGGTACGGTACCTCCATCTCCTCAAATATTATTATTTAGGTAGAGAAGCTATAAGCTGCACAAACAGAGAAAAAGCAGAGTACCTTACATAAGCAGCTTCAACCAAGGGTTCAAATCTTGAAAGGATAACTGTCACAGAAATCTAGACTACAGCTGAAGTTTCCTGACAAAAAATGCAGGCCTTAAGACTGAATAAATATGATTACAACATGAAATAGCTGTCAGTTTACAGTACTCAATCCATCACCACCAGAACGATTCCACGGGCACCTCAACTCAAGCCAACACGTACAATTACATCAGCATTCAACATTATCATACATACGCTACAATCAGAAGGGGGCCACTATAGTACAAGGACCTGCAGCCTTGATCTTGCCTCCGCGGCTATATTCAAGTGCTCCTCGTCAGGGTTCTCCCTCGCTGCGGCGAGAGCTTCAGCATATGTAATCCTTTCCTGCTCTATCTTGTCGACCTCAATCTTGTCAATTTCACTCTGAGTCAATGTTTTGTGCATAGCTATTAGCTTGACATAGTCAACGTTTAGTGCAAAGCTTCTAACCAGTTTTCTTTTGTGCACATATTTCCATTTCAGCATCAATAATAACTTTACAAGAGAAAAATAGTACTCTACATCGCAATACAAATTTCTAGTGTAGCATCAAAACTTCACTCCCATATGATTGACACTTTTACACATTTTTTCCCAAATATCAAAGAACCTTTGTTTTGGTATCTAGGAAGGAATATCAGTCGGTACCGGTAAACCACAGATGATGGGGGAAAAAGCATCTTAGACAATGCAATTGGTCACGAACAAGGCAGTTATGTGGAACAAGAAGCTAATTAGACAATTTAAAACACCATAATGCTAACTAACATTCCATCCCCCCATCCCCTAGCTTTAGTTAGACATTTGAAGGTTCAAACAGATCATTGGTACTCCAAGGATGCATGCTCACCGTTGATTGAAGTGCCTCTAATTCATATGATGATGGTATTGTATCATCATAAGAGTCACCTGAAACATTCTCTGAAATTTTTTTCGAAAAACGCCATCAATGAGCTTATCTCGAATCCCATATTTGACATCTCTCCTTGAAGATCTTCCACCTTTTTATTTGACATCTTTACCTCCCATTCCAGTTTCTCTAAAGACGCTTTTGCTTGTCTGCAAGCATAATCTGTAGGAGGACAAAGAAAAGGTCAGGTGAAAAAAAAAAATCTTTTCCCGTCATTAAAATCAACAATCATTTAATTTTAGCATCCTTACCCAAAACAGAGAAATTTAGTATTACCATGTGTAAGTAGAAACTTGCTATAAATGAATCATCTCAAGAGGAAATATGCACAACCATTTATATACCAAAAAGTAACTGTAGATTACTCAATGTCTAAATCAAAGGGTAAGCTGGAATTGCAAAATTTTGATTCAATCCAGTGCAAAACAGCAAATGTAGCTAATTTGCAGTACCATCAAAATGAGGATAAGGATTAATAAACTGTGTAATGCCATTAAACAATCAGTCAACAACCCAGGTTTGTTGATGATATAAAAGTTATGAACTGACATTGCAAATAAGAGACAGAATTATATATGCATGAATTGCGACTGTAACAGCTATGGCTTTGTGCATGAATCATTGTGACAGACTTTCTAAACATTGTTCTAAGTTGTTGTAGTCTTTAGAAGGCCATTTACAAGGTAGAAGTAGCTTATGCATTACATCAAACTAGACTTACAAGCCAGGCTGATAACATGGTTTAGTAACAACATTATTATGTTTACTTGGGCAATTATTATAAGCAAGAACTTTGTCAAATTTTGTGATAGAAGTAGTCGCCAGTTGCTAGGAACTCTGACTTTGCGTACAACTGTATTTAATATTTACATATTTACTTGTACACTGCTGCAAAGAACTTGGTTTTTCATTCACAGGGTGCCAACTTTTATGCTAGTGTAGTATTGTATCTCACTCCTTTTCATGTCAGAGTTACAAGGAAAATATCGAATTTAGACAGATTTTATGGGTTTATAAGCATGCTTGCTAATTCAGAAGGAATAGTAGTGAATCACAATCGGCAGCCATTTTACCTTTGCATCATGCAACTGAGAATTGATAGATCTGATCAATGCTTCTTTGTCAGCCACCAGACGCCTGAGTTCATCGATGGTTGCATATGCCGCGTTCATCTCAGTCACAGAGCTCTCCGCGGACCTCAGCGCCTCCTCCTTCTCGAGCAGCATCTTTTGCAGGTCATCGATCTGCTCTCGAAGCACAGCAACCTCATCCTTGGGCTTATTTTCAGCACCCGACAGAGACAATGGCGCAACCGAGGCGTTGTCGCCATTAGAATCAAGGTTGCCCTTCTTGGTTACATCACCAGGGTCTCTCCGTTTTTTGGCGGATACGCTCTGTGGTGACTTGACACTTTTCAAATCGCTCGCCTGTAAGAATGAAGTATCCATCCATCCTTAAGTTCATGATATACGAAAGCTGTCATGGTAGTTTTACGGAAGAATCACATACACTGAAGATTCAGATATCAATGCTGCACAGCAAGCTACAAAATATACGAAAGCTGAGATGCTCACAAGATCTAGAGAAACTGTCATTGCGCTAAGGTCTAATCTGAAAGAGGGGAAATCAGCCTTAGACTGCATTTTTGTTCCAGTCCTAACTAACATCTGAGACCGACAGCTGAACTGAAGGGAACCAGCAATTAAACGTGTAGATTGGAAACTAAGCAACCGACGCAAGAATAAAATCGACAAATCCAGAAACTATCCGAGGAACAGAAGGAAAGATATAGGGGTAAATAAATTAGGGAAGAAAGGGGTGGGGGAGAAGGCGGCAACAGACCTTCTTGGGCGGCGCCGGCGTGTAGACCAGCGAAGCGCGACGCGAGTAGGCCGGGTTGGCCCTCCGGTCCTGCAAAGAAGCAACCCGGAACAAGGGTCAGGCAGCGCATCGACACGAGCTGAGCAGGAGCAAGGAAACCCCAGCAGCCCCGGCGAGATCTGCCCCGCGCGCGAGGCACCCGCAAGCTCTTTGTTACTCACCATGAGCGACTCGACGAGCGGCACCATCTCGACGAGGTTCTTGAAGAGCACCCGATCCACGTTCCCGCCGCCGCCGCCGGCGGCCGGCCGGCCGTTGCCGGCCTCCGCCGGCTGCGGCTCCTGGGATCGATCGTGCATTTCGGCTGTCCTGTTTCGAATCGAGTCGAAATCGGAAGAAAGGAGGTGGAAATGAAACGGGTCCGGGATGAATTTGGGCTGGGAATTGAAATGGGAAATGGTCGGTCGGGTGATGTCAGTGTGACAGGCTCGGGTCGGGGTTTAAGGCTTTCCGACGCGCTGGATGGGTTCGGATGCCGATCGGGGTCGGCCCGCTCGGCTTGCTTTTCTGTTTTCTCTTGTCTAGTCTAGGATACGAAGCTTGAAGAGGAAGGCTCTGCCGGACAACAAATGGAGATGCTGGATGTTGGGGCATAAAGGGCGGCTGGGACACTGATTACTACGAGTGGTTACTGGGGGAAACGCAAGTGGGATCTGGGTGTTACGCATATAAAATTTGCTTGGCGGCTTTGTGGAGATATAGCGTCAAGCTCAGGGCTACTGCAGTTTACAATCGAGCATTGCTGTAGTGTTGCCGTAGGATGTGTGCCATAAATTTAACTTGATTTATAGAAAATACATGCAATATTTATATCCCCAAATATTTTGTTAAAAAATTAGAGCCAAATATCTTTCTAATGATACTAATTATTATACTAATTGATGATATTCATTATTTATTAAAATTGTCGGTAGTTGTTTCTCGGGAAGCGAAGCGACACTTATTTAGGGACGGATGGAGTAGTAACCAAATTATGATTTTATATATTAAAAATCATTTTCTATCTTTTCTTAGTATAGGGATGCTACATTTTAATAACCAATCATTAACACGATATTTTTCATATTACTACCATTGGGTTATAATAATTAGATAAAATAATCTCTAGAGGATCCAAATTAAATACCCAAGATTATAAGTTAGACAATAATAATCCAAACAAGTTATTGTAATGCTTATAATTTCATTCCAAACATACAAATAAAGACATCATACATTCAAAGGTGATTGGACAATAATCCAAAGAACTAAAATAATATATTAGGATTTAAACATCCAATATTATTATAAATATATAATCTATTATTATAGTAACCTCATTCATAATTTAGATTAAAATAATCTAAATTTGGTTCGAACAAGTCCTAGCTAGGTACTCTCTTCTCAATCACCAAATCTCCTTATTATAAAACATATTGAGTTAACAAAAGGCACTTAAGAACAAATTAGTGGATAAATTCGTAATAGTTTGTCAGGGTTAAACATATGATAAACATCATCATCTTTACCTTGGAAGGCACTAGTAGCATAATAGGTGGCCACCTATCTAGCGCCATTTGGAACGGAATTTCAGAGAATGTGATTCCTATGTTTTGTTGACGCAGTCGTCATCAAACGGTATGACACAACTCAGAAGAAAAAAAAAAAAAAGATTACAACTCAAGTCTAAAGCTAAAGGACTACCATAAAGCTATAAAGCTTATAGGAGGCTTCTAAATTATGATAACCTAGGTTGATGTCCTCCTAATAATTACTCCCTCTATTTTTTAATTATGTTCCATTTAATTTATCCTAAGTCAAACATTGCAATCTTTGACTAATTATTTTTAAAAAATACTTATAGTTTTATATACATGAGTTATATATTATGATAGTATTTCTTATAATAAATCTAAAAATATGGATCTTATGACATCAAAATATATAAAATTTTAATAGTCAAAGATATATACCTTTGACTTAGGATAAACCAAATATGATACTTAAAAAAAAAGAGGGAGTATGTTGAATTTGCTTTCTTATTAGGCTTTCCTTTTAAGAGATAGGGAAAACTCAGATATATCTCAAAGTGACAGTACACATGAATGTCTTAGGTCAGTCTCAACGTAGGTTTTATAGGATTTGATACACATTAAATAGGGTGCCACACTAGCAGAGAGAGACTTTTTACATGTATCGTGGAGGGGAGAGAAGAGAAACGTTTTATAGGGATGAAAGGAGTGAGCACCCTTTCCAAAATGTTTGAAACCCCACAAAACCCCCATTGAGATAGTTTATTTATTTCATCCACCATTCTTCCATGTCGGTCGAGCAAAGCCGGGCGAGCATGGGCTTGGGTGAGGCTGCTTCCGCCAACCACGGGCATGTGGATGGCTGCCTACACCGCCACGGCCTTGCAGTGGCTCTAGTGCTTGGTCGGGGAAGAAAGGGCCGAACACGGGAGGGGAGGGCGGCGGACCTGGCAGGGAGGGGATGGCCTCTGCCGGAGGGGAAGGGCGAGAGCGGATGCGGCTACCACTGCGGTCTTCTTCTTCTGCCGCCGTGTGCGAGCTCCACCATCCGCCGCCGCTAAGCTCAGAGATCCACCATACTGGGCTCCTCCCCACGCGAGTTGCTGGGCTCCTCGCCGCCAACTCTATGGAAACGGCAAAGTCCCAGTGAGAGCCAGGATGGGAGGAAGGAAGAGAGAGGCACCAGGGGGCCGCCAAAAGCTAAAATAACCCATGAAATTGTGTGCGATGAAACTATACACTGAGAGATAGACCCGTTTTATGCCAGGTTTCACGTTTTGAAAACCGAGAGGTGAAACTTACACTGAGACCCGTCTTATTTAGATGTTTTCGTTCATGGAATCGAAACAAATCAAGAAACACAAAACATGTCTGTATGTGGTTTCAAATGCGTTAGCAAAAACCAAAGCTGAGTAGCTTTGAAGCTACTACTAGAAACATAACTAATGTTAACAGTAAATAATAATCATTCCATGTTCCGTACATTCTCTTGCGGGTTGCTAGCTTGCCTACTAATTCTAGTACTTACAGGCTCTTCAAGAAGGTGATAACCACAAGCCATGCTGAACATAAATAATGGCGAATTCACTCGTCGTCATGGTACAGCACGGATGGATGCGGAGCAGGATGCCGTACGGGTTAACTGGCATGTAGTGATGCTAACGAACGAGAAAGGACCGC
This sequence comes from Chrysopogon serrulatus, assembly GCA_015844335.1. NCBI lineage: Eukaryota > Viridiplantae > Streptophyta > Magnoliopsida > Poales > Poaceae > Chrysopogon > Chrysopogon serrulatus. The sequence goes on along the minus strand of JADLZL010006129.1, from coordinate 61,057 downwards.
CCGTACGTCTTCCGTGTCTCGTTAACTCAAATCCGACTTGCACGCTACTCGATCCGACCCAGGAACGCTCCCGTTGGCAGCCGCTCAGGCTCAGCAAATATGGCCGTTGGCCGCCGGCTAATCGCGCGGCCGCGGCCGGACAAATAAATCGCAATCGCAGTGGGGAGGCCACCATTTGGAGAGACGCCTGCCTGTCTGCCGGGGGGCGGCGTTACCGCTCCGCTCGTGCTTGTGCGCGTCGTGCTAGTACAGAGCGTGTGTTGATTTTGGACCACCGTTGTGAGGTTGTTGTGACGCAACCCATAACTACCATCATCATAAGCTTAAGCCGTGACGCTAATAGGCGGTCGGTCAGTGTCAGTAGGTTTCAAGGTAGTTTAAAGGGCTAATTAACTGCATTTGTTATAATTGTGGACCAATTTCCGCTTTTCCGAAAGGGTGGAGCTTGAACTTCCATACATTGTATTAAAAAAATATTTTTCTAAAAGTTTAGTAAAAAATGGCGAAATTTAACTTAAAACCATCGTCGAAGCACGTGACAATCAAAAATCAAACCAAGACCACCGACCACGTGAATGAAGCCAATAATAATGTTTGAAATGTAGCTCGCACTTACCACCGAGAAAGTGTGCTAAAATACCATCTTGGTGCCAAGATCAAAAGGCCTTTTTCTGTTAAGGATTTGGGAAGAAATAACTGAATTATTAAATCCCAAAGATGCCCTTTTTTTTTTTCTTTCCTTTCTCTTATTTTTGAGTGGAAAATGCCTTGGTGTAAATAGCGGGCAGCCCCTACCTTGAGGGGCGCCATACTACCTTCTTTTTTTTTTAGGGAAGTGCGCCATACTACTTTGTGTGTGCTCAAATACAGGCCCGGCAGCAAAATCCGAAAGTACTCTGGCCTGTACCGTACACGCGCAGGCACAAGTTGGGCTTGTTTCTTTACAACGAAAAATGGGCTGGGCTAGCAAGATTTGACGAGGACTGTCGGACTGGGCTTCCTAATTACTCCCCCCATCTAGAAAAACACCACTTTTGACTTTCAAACAACATGTTTGACCATTCGTTTTATTAAAAATATTTATATATTATAAAATAAATAAATAATTATTAAATTATATCAAATAATAAAATAAATTATAACAAGATACATAATATTTATACAAAAAAAATTAAATAAGACGAATGGTCAAACGCGAAGACGAAAGTTAAAGATGGCGTTTTTTTTAAGCGGAGAGAGTATATGGTGCCTTCACTAGAAAAAGATAACTGAAGACTGAATTAGATCAAGGATTAATGGAAATTGTGATTTGAAATATGTGTTTGCCTTGCCATGTTAAACAAGGCACACGCTGCACAAGAAGCCCTTAAAAAAGTCCACATTACATTCTCAACATTTACGAAAGTCTCGATTTTCGTCTTTTAATTCTAAAATCAGACAAACCAACTCCCTTAACTTTTAAAACCATTTGTTTTACCTCCCTATCTTGTTTATAAATGGTTTTGAATACGATTTGTCTTTTTATATATATTTTTTTTTTGTTTGGCTAAATCTTTAAAAAATCACGGTAAATCATAGAAAAATATAAAATGAGAAATCTAGTTTTTTTCGACTCCATGAATAGATCTATGTAGTGAACATATAAATATTTTATGCTTCAGCCTTCAATCTGAGTTTTTGTTTTTTTGTTGTAGCTTTAGATCTATATTTTTACGTAATAATTCATAATTGCGGTTTCTAGGGTTCAAGTGGTGAAATTTTTATGATGGGATAATTATTATATGCGTGAACTGTAGTAAAAATTTTATACTCATTGGGTCATGTATAACTTAGTTATTGATTTATTTAACGTTATGGATTTATTTAGATTTAACGAGCATAAACCTTAAATAAATATGTAACTAAGTTATACATGATCTAATTAGTATAAAATTTTTTACTATAGTTCAAGCATACAATAGTTAGCCCACCATAAAATTTCACCATAATTGAACCATGTAAACTATAGTTATAAATTATTCCAATTAATTAAAGAAAAACATAGATCTAAAGCTAGCAAAAAAACTTTGTACTCAAGCATACCATATCATGTGTTTATTGTGTAGATCTACTCATATGGAGTCCAACAAAATTAAATTTTTTATTTTATAGTTTTTTATGATTTACTATGATTTTCAATGATTCAGCCAAAATAAATAAAAAAGAAATAGACAAAACAACCTGCAAAACCGTTTATAGTCGGGCTAGAGAGGTAAAATGTATGGTTTTAAAAGTTGAGGAAGATGGTTTGTCCGGTTTTGAAATTCAGGAGGAAAAAGCAAACTTTCGTAAAAGTTAAGGGAATATAGACTTTTTCCAAAAAGAACATATTTTGTCTCAAGTATATGTACTGCAAGACTAGCGTTTTGGAGTGTGTTTGGTGTAATGTCCAAGCCAACTAAGTCAAACCTTTATTATTTTGACCAATTCTAACTACTATTTAGTTGGATGTCAAAATTTTGGCTTAACGGGATTCCTCCTTCTTTGACCACCTTAGTTCATGTCAATAATAAAAAATGTTCGAATCTATAGCCACCAAATTAGTAAGGTGAGTGTTTGGTTTGTGGGCACCTCCTAGCGAAGCCAAAAATTAACCTAGCCAAAATATGATCAATTTCGTGGCCATAGGTTTGGCCAATTTTGGCCACCAAAATGAACTTAGGTCGCTAAAGGAGGAGAAGAACGACCTAATTTTTAGAATCCAACCAAAATGGTAGCTAAAATTTAGCTTGACTAGTTTGGACACCAAATCAAACACACCTAAAACTTTAGCCATGCCAAATTTTGGCCTATTAGGAGATGCATAAACTAACACACATCGGGTAAAGAGAAACCCGGGCAACCAAGAATCACTAGTACAGAAAAGGCTAGTACTGGCGGTTCTAAACGTATTTGTACTAGCGTTTTTCGGAACCGCCAATACTAAAGGCCAGTAGAAATCGGTTATTTTTACTGGCGAAATCGATTTTTATAGGCGGTTAGGGAACCGCCTGTAGAAATCGCTGTCTAGAAAACGCGAAAAAATAGCAAAAAAATTTTTTTGAAACCGGGGGAGGCACCCACCTGCCCGATTCCATCGCAAGTCGCACATTTTTTCACATAAAATCGCGTGCTACGCAAAATTGTGGGGGTGGGGGTTTGAACCTGCAACCTCGGCCTCGCGCATATATCCTCCCTTACCACCCCAACCATCAGTCACTTATGTCTATATCCCATTTCGGTTCCCCACATATTATCTCAAATCAATGGTAAATTCAATATTTTAGGGTCTAAACAAATTCAAATGAAAAAGTGTTCAACTACAAAGTTTCATAACTTTTCGAGATCTACAACTTTCATTTAGAGTGTTTCTCCATATGAGGTCACTTGCAAAATTTGAATTTCAAATCTAAAAATTTTAGTCGTAGTTTTCTATAAAAAGATGACTTCAAATGAAAAAGTTGTCAACTACAAAGTTTCATAACTTTTTGAGATCTACAACTTTTATTTTAGGAGTTTCTCCATCTAAGAAAGTTTGAAAAGCTTAAAAAATTAATTTCAAACTACTACTACTTGGTGGATTTCTTAAGAAATCGTCGGTAGAAATCGATTTTTATTGGTTGTTCCTTAAAAAACTGCCAGTAGAAATCGTATTCTACTAGTGGTTCCTTAAGAGAACCGCATGTAAAAATAGGATCGATTTTTACTGGCCGTTCTCAAACAAAACCGCAAGTAGAAATAAAACACCGGTGTCAAGAGAAATAGTTTATATACTTTAGTGAACAATGCCTGCTCACAGACAGCGCAACAAGATTTCAAGAACCACCGTATGCACGCGTGTGCATCGCATCAGCACTATACAATACAAACACGAGTAGGAGTAGCCGTGATCTACGTTGGAGGGACGAACAAGCACTAACCTCACCGTACAGATTGTTATAAAAAAGAAAACCTCGCCATACAGATTTATTTATCTCGGACGTGACAGTGATAATCAACGCCCTGCCCTGTCACAGTGACAGTGATACACGGATTCATCAGACACGGTGCTCTAGGACAACCGTACCCCTGGCAAGGCAATTTAATCCTAAAACCATCGTGACCAAGGAGTTTTATTCTAGTATTTATTTATATTTTTTTTATACAATTCGTAATGGCTTTTGTGCAGCCCGTATGTATGTCAATTACGCAGGGCGGCCCAAAAAATACTGGGCCGTGGTCCGCATTGCTCAAGCCCGGTGTAACGGAGCAGGCCGAAATAAAAAAGACGGCGGAATTGAATGTCCTTCAGTTGGAACAGTGCTCCGCTTGCCGGCCGGCCGGCCGGAAATCTCCGTTGGCCTCCGCCGACGACCGACCCACCCGGCGGTGCCGAAAAGCACTCTTGACAACTCAACTGCCGATGACACGACCCCCCACCATCCAGTTCCAGATCCAGCCGGCCACGGGCCACCACGCCTGAGAAGTAGCTGTTCGTTGGCGGTGGTGCACATAGGAATGTGCCCTTTAATTAGTTTCTTCCGTTCTTATTTAACAAAAAAAAAATAATACAGTACTGTGCAATGCATACACTTTATTGTGATATATAAACTCTAGACCTACGATTTTTCTATTTCTTACATTGCACATAGGAATTATGTAGTCATAATTCATGCTAATATTTTGTTTAGATCGATGATTTTTATCATTTAAATTTTGGCAAAATTTTATTAATTTTGATAATGTTCAGGGGTGGTTAAAAATTATAAGAATTTAAATACCAAAATTAACAGCCTCCACTTGCTACTTTTTATAGGTATTTGATTTGATTTGAATGACACGCGGAAGTGGGAACAAACTAAAGCAAACATCAGTTGGTGGGTGGGGTGTAAGTGTGTACACCAACACCAACCATCATGCATGCATCATGATGCGTGTACATAACAGCACAATGAAAAGAACTGCATGCAACACCTATGATGGACGATCCACGGACCACTGGCTGCTGCTACAACTACAACGTAGGAGCACGATTATGGACACTTGGAGCAACGCACTATCTGTGGTTGCTTAGCACGTATACATGCATGCACAGTGTCTCCATTTGAAATTTCGTACTATGTTGTCAATTATTTAGCACTTTGTAGCCACACACAAAGCATGCATGGATTGAAGAGGTAACCCTAACAACATTTTACCCATTACACTGGAAAAGTTGGTTCATGTGCGGCCTGATTCCTTCTTGATGGAAGAAGCCGGCCGGTTGTTTAATCTAACCAGTATCTAAAAAATACTTGTTTCACGGCTGTAAGTAGATGTAAAAATCAGTGAAAGTTACAGCTGCTATGAATCACTGCCTTCTCAAACCATATACTGCAGATGAAGTCAAAACGGCATTGTTTCTGATGGGAGCCAATAAAGCACCTGGACCGGATGGGCTGACTGCCGGCTTCTTTCAGTTACATTGGGAAATTATTGGCCCCGGAGTCACGAAGGCTGTCCTGGATTTCTTAAACGGGGGTGAAATGCCCTCTGTGATCAACAACACCACGCTTGTTTTGATCCCAAAAGTTAAACACCCTCAGGATATGAAACAGTTCCGCCCTATTTCGCTCTGTAACGTGATTTACAAAGTGTGCTCGAAGGTCTTGGCAAATAGGATGCGGCCTTTCCTAGAAGAAGTTGTGTCTGAGGAGCAGAGTGCCTTTGTTCCAGGAAGACTGACCACAGACAACGTTTTGGTTGCTTATGAGTGCACTCACTATTTACAGAGGAAGAAAGGTAAAACAGGTGCGTGTGCAATTAAGCTTGATATGGCGAAGGCGTATGATCGTGTGGAATGGGATTATCTTCGGCAAGTTATGCTGAAATTGGGATTCCATGTGGACTTTGTTGCCGTTGTGATGAAGTGTGTGACATCAGTGTCCTTCTCGGTCAAAGTGAATGGTGCACTATCATCTAGTTTCAGACCTACTCGTGGTATTCGACAGGGCGACCCGATGTCACCTTATTTGTTTTTGTTGTGTGTGGAAGGACTCTCATCACTGCTGAAGTCTGTCGGTCCAGTGTTCTTATCCAGAGGTGTTCGCGTGGGTGTCCACGCTCCATGGATATCACACCTTCTCTTTGCGGATGATTGCATCGTTTTCTCAGAGGCATCGCAGAGAGGGGCTGCTAGACTTCAGAATATCTTGGATATTTACAGTCAGGGTTCAGGACAGCAGGTTAACAGGGACAAATCAGCAGTCTTCTTTAGCAAGAATTGTGACGAAGAAGTAAAGGAAGTGGTAAGAAATGAATTGCATATTCCCACTGAGGCTCTTTCTGATAAGTACCTTGGCCTCCCTACAGCTTTGGGACGGTCCACTACCGAAGCATTCGAATACCTGCCATCAAGAGTCAGAGGGGCAATAGGTTCTTGGAGTGGACGACAAGCGAGCATGGCGGGCAGGGAGGTGCTTCTAAAATCGGTTGCACAGGCCATCCCGACTTACTCAATGAGCTGCTTCCTCTTGTCAAAGACCACTTGCAAGAAATTGAGGTCCTCGATTGCTAATTTCTGGTGGGGTGGCTCGGGACAGCCACCGTCTACACTGGATGCGATGGGAAAAGATGAACCAGCATAAGTCTATGGGTGGTATGGGTTTTAAGGATCTCCACCTTTTTAATAGGGCCATGCTTGGGAAGCAAGGTTGGAGAGTTCTTACTAGGCAGGACAGTCTCTGTGCCAGGGTGTTGAAAGGGCGATATTATCATGATGGAGAATTCCTGACCTGTACTAGGAAGAAGCATGCTAGCAAGACTTGGCGCTCAATACTAGCAGGTAGGGAGATTGTGGCACAGGGAGCAATTAAGAGAATAGGTGATGGCAGATCAACAAGCATATGGAATGATAGATGGATCCCTCTGCATTTCAATGCCAAGCCTTTTACCTCTAGTGTTGGAAAGAATGTGTCGATGGTTTCAGATTTGATCAATGAGGATGGGGGTTGGGATGTAGACCTGATCAAGACCACCTTTCTAGACATTGATGCCAATGCAATACTTCGTACCCCACTGAGAAACCAGGAGTTTGACTGGTGGGCTTGGGAATTGGAGAAGTTTGGTGACTATACAGTCAAATCAGCTTACAGGAAATTAGCTGAATCGGCTCCTACCCAGCCAAGTTCATCTGCTGATCCTTCCTGGAAAAGAATATGGAAGCTGGTGGTTCCACCCAAGGTGAAGGTGTTCTGGTGGAGAGTGGTGCATGAATTCCTCCCATCCAAAGAGACTCTCCACCGGCGCCACATTGAGCCTACAGAGGTTTGTGAAACGTGTGGAGCAAAGGAATCTATCCTACATGTGTTTACTGAATGCACAATAGCGAAAACCTTTTGGGCGAGAACAAAAGAACTGACAGGTGCTAAATTGCCGAGCCTGCACCCTTTCACTTGGGCGACTGACTTACTGATGGAGGATTTCTGTTCTGGAGCTACACGCAGCATCGTCAATATTGGCATGTATGCGCTTTGGATGCAACGGAATCAGCGTCGCCATGGTGCTGTGTCTCTACCGATCAAGGTAATGGTGCAATGGGCCATTGATCTAGCACATGATTTCTGGGAGTTAGTCAGACCCCCAAAGAAGGCGCCTGTGTGCATAATTAAACCGAAATGGTCACCACCATCAGCCGGCTGGATCAAGTGCAACACTGACGCTGCATACAATCCACTCACGGGTCAAGGAGCTATTGCTGCTGTGTTCCGAGATCATAATGCAACCTTTCGAGGGGGTTTTGCTAGGTGGTACCCATCCTGCCTGGATGCACTAACAATGGAAGCATTGGCATGCCGGGAAGGAGTGTTCTCTGCGGTGAATCGAGGTGTTCAGAAACTTCAGGCAGAGACAGATAGCCAGGAGCTGCTGAAGTTATGGGAAATGTCTGGGCTCCAGCGATCGCATATATCTCCGATCATCAAAGAGATTAAGGCTTTAAGTACTCAGTTCCAAGAATTCTCACTGGTGTATGCTAATAGATCATGTAATCGAGTAGCCCATATTTTAGCTAAGCAGGTCACAGAGGGGAACGAGGTGGTTGAGTGGCAATCAGCTCCACCTTGTATCACCACTCTGCTGACTGAAGATTGTACTGCTGTTCCCTGATATATGAATGAAATCCAAGTCGAAAAAAAAAAAAACACCAACCATCATGCATGCATCATGATGCGTGTACATAACAGCACAATGAAAAGAACTGCATGCAACACCTATGATGGACGATCCACGGACCACTGGCTGCTGCTACAACTACAACGTAGGAGCACGATTATGGACACTTGGAGCAACGCACTATCTGTGGTTGCTTAGCACGTATACATGCATGCACAGTGTCTCCATTTGAAATTTCGTAGTATGTTGTCAATTATTTAGCACTTTGTAGCCACACACAAAGCATGCATGGATTGAAGAGGTAACCCTAACAACATTTTACCCATTACACTGGAAACAGTTGGTTCATGTGCGGCCTGATTCCTTCTTGATGGAAGAAGCCGGCCGGTTGTTTAATCTAACCAGTATCTAAAAAAAACTTGTTTCACGGCTGTAAGTAGATGTAAAAATCAGTGGCAGGACGCATGCTGCAAGGTAGAAAAATATTTAAAACGCTAGGGATCAGCATCATCTGCTCTTTTGGCATGCATGTTCATGGGTGGGGCCAATCAGGCACACTACATACTCATCATTTCTCTTCCTTCACACACGAGAAATGGAACGTCAGTATACGTATAAGTACATGGACCACGAAGAAGGGAACGAAAAAACAGACAAGCAAAACGGCAATGATTATACTACAACTACACGTACATCGTGTGCATACCTGATTCTTGACTGGGTGAGCATCCTCCCCACTTCTGTTTTGTTAGCAAGCGTGTTTTTTTAAGGCAAAGTCGCATTAGATATATAATATAAGTGCATAATAAAAATTATGTATATAGAAAAGTTAAAACGTCTTATAATTTAGACCGGAGGGAGTACATGTATACTATAGTTCTGGTCTGTCCACCACACATATATGAAATTTAACTTTCAGCTATTGTTTTTGTTTAACCCTGCTTTATTGTATTAAGATGGACCCAGACCACAAGCTAGCTATTTCTTCACGATGTCAAAATCAATTGATGTCCCTTTCACAAAAAAAAAAAATATTGAAGACGCGTTTTCATCCATCGAATTTCAATAGCATACCGATGTTCAAAGTTTGGAATAGTAGTCGTTATTAGTTAATGCATCCAAAATCCAAATTCTCCAACGGTCTTGTTGTGGCTGATAACGAGCCAATAGTCACTACTACAGAGAAGGGCTTTAGCCCCGGGCCGTAGGGCCTTTTTAGTCCCGATTGCAGGCAACCGACTAAGGTTCGTTTAACTAAATGTCCCACCTTTTAGTCCCGGGTTCCATGGCCTGGGGACTAAAAGGTCACCTTTACTCCCGGTTGGTAACACCAACCGGGACTAAAATGCGCCGGGTGTGCCACTGGCCGCCACTTTTAGTTCCCCGTTGGTGTTACCAACCGACTAAAGAGTTTTTTTTCTTTTTGCTTTTCTTTTCTTTTAGTTTTCCATTTAGGGTTTACAATTATATTATTATTATTTTCGAATGCGTATTGTTCGCCAAGCTAGTTTATGTAAACGCCAAGCACCTATAATTTATATAATTTAGAGCATTACATATAAATATACTATAAAACACTATATATATTATACATATCTATAGGTCCATAATATAATATTTACACATATGCATCACGGATAAAGTATTTATAACACAATTTATCTCCGCCACTTAAGCATCGTACAAATGATCATCTTGGTTTGGTTTCATTGGCTCCTCGGGGTTGAAGTAGCACTCGCCACGGGATTCGGGACTTGGTCGTTAAGAAATCCCGCGATTGTCTCCTCAATTCCTTTTAGGCGGACCGCATCCAACACCTTCTCCTTTAACCACGTCTCCTTTAATAGACATTAAAGAAAAAAAGTTAGAGGTATGAATAAGATTTATTAAATAGCAATAAATAAATGAAATGAACTTATTATATATACATGTTACATACTTTTAGGTGCTCTAGATTAGTTCTTTTGGCATAGACCGTTAAAAACTTCGCACACATAGTACCCACACAAATTGTTGCCCTGTGTCCGCCGTAGAACCCATGAAGTAGGATAGGCTTTGAAAGTGGCGCTTTCAAATCGGGCCGGTGTTTACGCACGAACCAAGCCCAAACCCTAGCAATAAAATGATCATTATTAATTATCTATTACCGAAGTTAAAGAGCAGAAATTAATATTTAGAGATCGAAGTTACCCTTGGATAATATCTATCATTTCTTGGTAATCTTTCTGTGGTTTTCTCAACGAGTCATAGATTACCAAATGACATTGCCGTAGATCAATCACAATTAGTATCCAATGAAAACTGCATTTGTGTGTAGGCAAAATAATTATATATCTTCATACCGATCGATTAATTAGTTAAATAGAATGTACACACGATAACAACACTTACTTAAAGTTATAGGGAAAGAGTATATATCTTTTGTCCTTTTGGTTGATCAAGAACCTCCGTAGATTTCTCTCCGTTTGAATTCTCCATAAGACATATGGGGTCTTCGGGTCTTTGAATATAACATATGGATCCACAAATCCAATCTCCTTGTCATTTCTAACTCGAGGTCCCTCATCATGTTTCGCATATGTATAGCGGGTTTCTATAATTAGTTATACATATACATGATAAGTTACAGTGATATTATTAAAAGAAAGAATCACTTACGTACGTAAGCAAATCGATTAGAGATTTGTCCGTAGCGTTCATGTGGCATAGTTGGTGTAGCTCATTAAATTGAATATAAATAATATCATCACCACGGAAGTAATGATGGTTTCTAATTCGGACGCAAAATATAGTCATCCGCTTTTTTCGCCACACGCGCGATGTACCACCGGTTTAGCAAGTACATTTGCATTTCAAGTTTGCCGAGGGCCGCAGGTTGTATAGACTCTTGCCATATGCATATTCTTTTCCGCCAATGATCAATTTCTAGAGCACTTTCAATTGGTGCCCCAAATATCATTTGGGCTAAGCTAAGACCGCTTCCGCAAAAAATTTGTCAAGATCATCATAGTTCAAATCTGCGGTATCTGGCGGTCTAGCACGTCGATGTTTAAACCATATTCATTCCCAATTACTAGCGGGGCACCGATTGCTTTGATTGTTCCCCGAGTTGTGCTACACCCTTTGCGTGCTCTTTTCTCTTTCTTCTTCTCTTCTTCTATGGATTTGCTTAGAGTGCGATCATAATCCGATAAAGATGATGATTCTTTCTCGAGCTTCACGCCTCTTTTTTTTGTTGATTCTCAACCCTTTGCCGTAGATCTTCCGGCCGTAGTAAGAGGTATGGCTTCTCGGGGTTTCGCTTGGATTCTCTTTCGACCTTAAGTTTCTTGAAGAAACGTCCACATCCGACTTTTTACCGAAGCATCTAGTTCTGCAGTAGTCTTCTCATAGGACAGCTTCTTAGGAATGATAGGTTGTTTCTTTTCGGAGGCTTTCTTTTTTTTTTGGGCGGCCGACACATTTGATTGTGTGGCCAGCTTTCTTTAAGGGTGGGTCCACCGTTTTTGGCGCTGAGCCACGTGTGGAGGCGATGGGGCGGCCGGGGGGTTGGAGCCCGACGTGGAGGCGATGGGGCAGCCGGTGTCGGTGTTAGAGCCCGAGGAGGCGGCGTTGGAGCCTGAGGTGGCGGCGTTGGAGCCCGAGTTGGCGGTGTTGGAGCCCGAGGTGGCAGTGTTGGAGCTCGAGGTGGTGGCATTGGAGCTCGAGGTGGCAGTGTTGGAGCCCGAGGTGGTGGCGTTGGAGCCCGAGGCGATGCAGCCGTGTCTTGCACTGCCTCGTCTTCACCCGCGGCACTATGACATGTTGGTGACCACCTGTGAAACCAATGAGGTATATGAGTAAACCGCTAACTAAGGGAATGCAAAATAAAGTTAGTGAATAAATGTATCGTCAAGTTTCATCTGCACCTAGGGTTAGGTTCATGACGAGGAGGTGGTGGTAGACTACTAGGTGATGCCCCAGGAATAATGATGTAGCGCTTGCGCCAACAAATGAAAGTCTTCTCTGCTTCTTCTAGAGTCTTCTCTCCATCACCTCCTTCTATCTCAAGCTGCACATTACTAAAGCCTTTGACAACTCTATCCACCAAGACACTAGCATATCCAGCTGGAACTATTGCCCCATGGATTCTTGGTGTCTTCGTAGGGTCGATAAGAGTTACAACACCGACAGCAACCATGACTGTGGCAGTCCCCTCTGGAATATGCAGCTCACATGTTGTCAGAGGTTCAGTGACGTCATCCACCGGAAAGCGCAGCCCCACGTCGTCTTGAATAGTTGGCATCTCCGTGGAAGCGTAAATCGCTTTTCAACCGACCGGGGCTAATGTTGACTCCGTGCTCGATGCGCTTTGCCTTTGTATAGAACTTACTGCCATCTGCACTTGCCTTTTGATTTCCTCGTTCATTCTCTCTTCAAGCGCTTTCTCTCGTTGTATCGCTTCACGAGCCGCTTCGCGTGACTCCATCACCATTGCCTCCAACCTACGCAACCGCTCTGCCTCCTCTTCCTTCTTTCTTTGGCGGCTTCTATAAGTCGGTCTATCTTTAGGGAAGCCATGCTCCCACGATACCTCCCCATAGCCTCTTGTTCGCCCACCGTGTTCGGCCAGTCTCCAGGCGTATGTCACCATCCTTCTCTCTATTTGGTCGCTAGGCGCCACTTTCAACTAATCCTCGGGCATATGCCATTCTCTGTCCCACTCTCTGGAGCTTTTCTCCGTACACTACCTTTTCGGTCTCTAGGTCCGGGTTCCCCATGACCGAAGAACCAATACTTGGCGCTTCGGCCGGTCTGCGGTGATTTTGGTTCGATCCCCTTGTCAAGAATCTCCTGTTCCAGCTTTTTGCCACTTAGGAATAGCAGTCCCAGTAGCCACCGAACCCAAGTGATGGTGGTATTGCTTTTGTCTAGCATTTTTCCGATTCTTGATCATCCGTGCACGACCCTCATCGAGTTCTTAAACTGTATGAACTCATCCCAAAAAGGCCTTAACTTGACGTAGGCCTTGTTGGTGAAATCCAAAGTCCGGTCATGTGCAACAAAAAGTCTTGTACGCTTTCTTCTTCCAAGCCTGAAATTGTTTGGCCATCTTACGCATAGCCCAGATTTTCACCTTCTCCTTCAAAGCTTTATCCTATGTATCGAGCGTAAAATGTTGAAGGATATCTAGCCAAATCAATTCCTTGTCACGATCTGAGACAAAACTAATATTAGGGTCATCTTTCCGTTGCCTCCATTCACGAGCACTGATCGGGATCCTATCCCTTACAAGGTACCCACAAAGGCGCAACAAATTTTTTAGAATTTGCCCCAAGTACTTCGCCTGTACCCTCATCGAATTCCGACAGAATGTACCGACCCTCCAACGGCTTCTTCGGCCTCGCACTTTTCTACTCTTCCTAAGTTGTCGCCGATCCGAGGGCTACACAAACAAGTATAAATATGTTAATACAAATGTCATTCATTTTAATTTCATGTATATACATATATACTAGATTGTAGATAGACCTCATCGAGGATTGTCTCCCACAAGTTCTTCATAATCGCAAAGTAATCTTGACTCCCATCATCTTCGCCTTGGGGATTTAGATTGGCGCCGCTGTTGATTAGGTCCATCATTGCATCATCCATGTTGTCATTCGGATCGGCCATACGTAAATTGGATCAAGTGTTAAAAGTTACTTGACATAATAAAATCACATGACATTATATTACATAATGAAGTTACTTGACATTATATTAAAATATTACAATATTACAAGACTTTAGATATTATATGAGGAAGTTAATAAAGTTAATTAAAAGTACCATTAATAAAGTTACTTCACATAAAATTACATAATAAAGTCACTTGACATAATTATATTACAAGTTATACTTATAATCCGGTGTCAAGTTACTAGACATAATTATATTATAAGTTACCATTAATAAAGTTAATTATATTATAAGTTATACTTATAATCCAGTGTCAAGATACTAGACATAATTATATTATAAGTTACCATTAATAAAGTTAATTATATTATAAGTTATACTTATAATCCGGTGTCTAGATACTAGACATAATTATATTATAAGTTATCATTAATAAAGTTAATTATATTATAAGTTATACTTATAATCCGGTATCAAATTACTAGACATAATTATATTATAAGTTACCATTAATAAAGTTAATTATATTAAGTTATACTTATAATCCGGTGTCAAGTTACTAGATATAATTATATTATAAGTTATCATTAATAAAGTTAATTATATTATAAGTTATCCGGTGGTCGCTAGGTCGCTAGGTCGTGTCTTGGTTCGTCCCCTAGGTCGCGCGGCGTCGTGTCTTGGTTCATCGCTAGGTCGTGCCTTTGTTAATCGCTAGGTCGTATTGGGTCATCGCTAGGTCGTCGCTAGGTCGTGCCTTGGTTCATCCGGCCGCTAGGTCGCCGCTAGGTCGCCCCCTTGGTTCGTCCGGGTCATCGCTAAGTCGCCGATAGATCGCGTCCGCTAGGTCGTTAGGGTTTCGAATAAAATTAAGGCCGTTAAGTCGCGCACGTGCTCTCTTTCTCGCGCCAAGTCCCGCATGGAGATGCTCTCGGCTCGATGGCCGGCCACAACACACATACGACACAGCATTGTCCGTGGGCTCGATGGCCGTCCACAAACACACATCCGCGACGACTCGATGGCCGACGCAACACACACATACAACACAAAGATGCATCGCCACCGCCTTGCGCGTGAAGGACGGCGAGGCGGGGCGCCCTGCTCGGGCCGGAGTGAAGAAGAGGAGGTGGCGCCCCGCCGGGCTTGAGTGAAGAAGGGCGAGCTAGGCGGCGCTTCTCGCTGCTTCCGCCGGCCGGAGAAGAAGAGGCCGACGGGCGGCGACCTCCCCGGGCCGAGACGAAGAAGAGGCTCGGCGCGGGCCTCGGCCGAGATGAAGGAGGCGGCGCGCGCTGGCGAGGAGGGGCGGGACGCCCGCCGGAGAAGATCGACGGAGGGCGGCGCGAAGCGCTGGGAGGCGGCCGCCTGCCGCTTCCCAGGAGAGGGCGGCGGGCCTCGGGCCGGAGATGAAGGAGGCGGCGGCGCGCCAGGGAGGGGGGGCGAGGGACGGCCGGGAAGAAGGACGAGGAGGCGGCAGCCTGCTGCCTCGGGGTGGATCGGAGGCGCGGGCGGCGACCGATGCTCCTCTAGCGGCGGCCGCTTTCGGGGGAGGAGGAGGAAGGCGGCGCCGAGACGGCGGCGGGGGAGACGGCGGCCCGAGACACGACGGCGGCTAGGGCTACGTGCGTGCACGGGACTTGATCGGAGGAGAAAGACGACCCCGCCTTTAATACTCAAGGGGGACTTTTAGTCCCGGTTGGTGGTAAGCACCGGGGGCGAAAAGTCCTTTAGTCCCTGGCGGTGGTACGCACAGGGACTAAAGGTCCAACCTTTAGTCCCTTGGTGTCACGGCCCGAACTAAAGGTTTTTCCACCCCCAATGTTTACATTAGATTATTTTTGTTTATCTATTCTATTTCTAAATAGATTATTTTTGTTAATTGCATAGTAAATAAAAGAATGAGTATTAATTTCTTAAAAAATAATAGTTCTATTTTCTTTTATGTAATTACTTATTTGGAAAATTGGGAACATAAAATCTTTTCATTCCTTATAATAGTAAACATAAATATTAAAAATAATTAGTATTTTGTTAATGCAAAAATGTCTGACTTAATTAAAATACTTTAAAGTAGTTGTTTTCAATAGGAAATTTGTTTTTGCATTATTTTAACGTAAATTTTGTTCATGTATCACTATGTATCTCCAAAATCGTGATATATGTGATATTCACCATTAAATCAAATTATTTTTTCAACCCTAAAAGCAGTTTACATTAGATTATTTTTTTTATCTATGCTATTTCTAAATAGATTATTTTTGTTACTTGCATAGTAAATAAAAAGAATGGGTATTAATTTCTTAAAAATAACAGTTCTATTTTCTTTTGTGTAATTACTTATTTGAAAAATTGGGAACATAAAATCTTTTTTGCAAGAAGAAAATACTTCTTCTTGTGCACATGCTTAGCAACAAATACTTTAAGTCATTTCATTATTTGAAATGATATAAAATAAGAAAAACTAATACAAACATCCGAAGTTACAAGTGTCACATACATAATGTCTAATACACTCTATTTATTAAACATCACTATATACTAGAAGAATTCCCCTTGGCGTTCTTTGGAA
This sequence comes from Chrysopogon serrulatus, assembly GCA_015844335.1. Lineage (NCBI taxonomy): Eukaryota > Viridiplantae > Streptophyta > Magnoliopsida > Poales > Poaceae > Chrysopogon > Chrysopogon serrulatus. Next base: position 44,679 of record JADLZL010006129.1, on the reverse strand, counting down.
TTAGCAATAATAGCTCATCTCATACTACATTATGGCGCACAAAATATTTAGAACCCGACTTTAGGTATAATTTGAAAAGATAAGCACTAGCTTGTTATTGGACAACTCATAAATTATAATATGTATTTTCTTCGCTAATTGCTATTGTGCAAAAAATCATATAAGTATTAAAATCTAAGATCTATATTTTATAAAATTGTACATGACTACTTGACAACGCATAGAAAAAGATGTGGAAAAGTGGAATAAAACTAAATGAAACAACGCAATACATCACCCATGACTATGAGTCTTAATCGATAAAGACATATAATGATAGTACATAAAGAATTCTTATCAGAGCTCATCTATTACTTGGTATTAGTGAATTGTAAAAAAAAAGTTATCGTAATATATCTATGTGGGGTCTTGTTTTGAAGAGTTTTTTTTGCGAGGAACATCATGGTGCAATTGGATTTTAATTACGATAATTAGTTTAGGTGCTATGACTTTTTTCTATTTCAAAAAATAGCTAGTAGGAGATAATAAATTAAGACTAAGTGGAGGTAACTTCTTTGATGACATCATCACACATCACTTTTTGAAAATCCTCATTTTTAATTGGAGGAGACCCCTTAGTGGGTCTTAGGATTATAGGAGTATAGGATTAGGCGGGCACAGTAGTGATCTTCTTTTTGACGTATGTTCCTTGGTCATGATCTTGACGTAACCATGGAGTGTCCTCAGCATTTATCAGGATGTTCGGATCTTTGGTCACATTGAAAGGCGTGATTCGGTCATCCCTTTCATAATCTTCTAAAATATCTGACTTGTCCTCAATTACCACAATGTTTCTTTTCTCTGAGAGAACTATATGGCGTTTTGGCTCATTCGTTGATTTGCTGTTAATTTTTTCCTCTCTTCTGTTTTGTAGACATGTCTTTCACATAGAACACCTGATTCACATCAGCAGCAAGGGACGAATGGTTTACCTTTATAACCAATATTGTTGAGGTCCACTGTTGTCATTCCATAGTCTTTATCAACTGTTACCCCGCCTCCGGTAATCTTCACCCATTGGCACCGGAACAAAGGGACTTTAAAATTAGGTGCGTAGTCTAGTTCCCAAATCTCCTCTATGCGGCCATAATATGTTTGTCTGTTTCCATTCGGGTCTGTGGCGTCTACGCGAACCCCACTGTTTTGGTTCGTGCTTTTTTTATCTTGGCCTAGGGTGTAAAATATATTTCTATTTATCTCGTACCCTTTGTACGTGAGGATGTGCCATGATGGTTGCCTAGCCAACAAATACAGTTGCTCATCAATCTGGTCATTACCCTAACATTCTTTTCGTAACCAATCACTGAAAGTGTCCATGTGCTGACGCATAAGCCAAGCTTCGTTCTTCTCTGGAAACTGGGATCGTAGAAAGTCCTTGTGTTTCGTGACATACGGCTCCACCACGGATGAGTTTTGAAGAACTGTGTAGTGCGCTTTATTGAAATAATCGTCCCCCGTACCGATGTATGTTTTCTTTCCTAGTGTTCCCTTTCCACTCAGTCTCCCCTCGTGTCACGATTCAGGAACACCAATTGGGTCAAGTTCAGGAATAAATTCAACACAGAACTCAATGACCTCCTCTGTCCCATAGCCTTCTGCGATGCTTCCTTCTTGTCGAGTACGCTGGTGAACATATTTCTTCAGGACTCCCATAAACCTCTCGAAGGGAAACATATTATGTAGGAACACAGGACCAAGAATATTGATCCCCTTGACCAGATGAACTAGGAGGTGTGTCATGATATCAAAGAAGGATGGAGGGAACACTAACTCAAAGCTGACAAGACATTGAACCATATCATTCTATAGAGCAGCTAGTTCCAGTGGATTAATTGCCTTCTGAGAAATTGCATTGAGGAATGCACATAGCTTTACGGTGGCCAGACGTACATGTGGAGGTAGAATTCCTCTTAATGCAACTGAAAACAATTGCGTCATAAGCACATGGCAGTCATGCGACTTTAAGTTCAGAAATTTCTTCTCGGGCACATTAATTATACCTTTTATATTAGAGGAGAATCCAGATGGGACCTTGATGCTGCTTAAGCATTCAAACATGATTTCTTTCTCTTCATTGCTAAGAGTGTAGTTAGCAGGTCTTAAATATTGGCGTCCATCATCTGTCTTCTCTGGATGCAGGTTGTCTCGTTCTTCCATGCGCTACAAGTCTTGTCGTGCTTCAAATGAATCCTTAAGCTTCCCATACACACCCATGAATCCTAGAAGGTTCACACAAAGATTCTTTGTCAGGTGCATGACGTCGATCGCATTCCGGACCTCTAGAACTTGCCAATAGGATAGCTCCCAATATTGACTTTTTTCTTCTACATGGGTGCATGACCCGGCCATCTCTTTTGAACCGTTGGCTGCCCCGTCCCTTACCAAAAACTACTTTCACATCCTTAACCATCTCAAATACATCTTCTCCATTACATTTGTGAGGCTTGCATCGGTGGTCTACGCCTTACCTTTAAAATGCTTGCCTTTCTTTCTAACCGGGTGATTCATAGAAAGAAATCGACGATACTCAAGGTACACGACCTTTACGTATTTTTTCAAATATATACTATCAAGGTCATCAAAACAATGTGTGCATGCATTATATCCCTTGTTTGTCCGCCTTACGAAAGATTACTTAGAGCAGACCAATCATTGATTGTCACAAACAACAATTGCTCGCAGTCGAAGTGTTCTGTTTGTACTCATCCCACACATGAACACCTATTTCGCTCCATAAAAGTAGGAGTTCTTCAATTAATGGCCTTAGATAGACATCAATGTCATTGCCCTGGTTGCCTCGGACCTTGGATGAGCACCGGCATCATAATGAACTTTAAACTTCATGCATAACCATGGAGGAAGGTTGTAGATACATAGTGTAACAAAGCCAAATGCTATGACTACTTTGCTCTGCTCACCAAAAGGATTCATACCGTCCGTTTTAAAAGCGAACCTTAAGTTTCTTGCGTCTTTTGCAAACTCGGAAGTTCCCTGTCTATTGCTCTCCACTTTGGGACCCATCGCCAGGTGTCTCAACATGTTGTCTACCTTACGGTCTTCTTTATGCCACCGCAACAACTTTGCATGGTCCTTGTTTCTAAAAAGACGTTTCGGGCGTGGTATTATAGGAGCATACCACATAACCTTTGCGGGGATTTTCTTCCCCTGGACGTTCTTCCCCCCCTCAACATCGCCGAGGTCATCTCGTCGATCTTATACCGTGATACTTTACATACGGGGTATTCATCTAAATTCTCATAGTCCTTGACACGGTGCAGGATGCGTCGTTAGGACATGCATGTATCTTCTCGGATTTCTAATCCCAAAGGACGACGCGACTGCTTTTGCTTCGTGCGTAGTGGCGGGCAATTTATTAGGCTTTGGAAGCATCTTTTTTTTGGATCTTCATGTAATTGCCCAAATGCCTTATCGGATACACCATTACATTGCCTTCTATTTTAACAACTCCAAATGTTGTACCCAATTTTTTTTTGCCCATCTTGGGTGGATGGGTATAGTAATTTCTTGTGATCTTCTAATATGCGGTCAAACTTTGCCTTCTCTTTTCACTTTCGCAATCTTTACATTGCATCACAAATGACATCACCAAGAGCATCATCTTCAGCGGGTGTGCCTTACGCACCTCCCTCTTCTTCAGACTTCTCCCATTCTTTGTATCATCAAAGTCACCGTATTGAGTAATAATGTCGTCGGGCTCCAATTGTTCTTGTTCTTCTTCATATTCTTCCATCATTATCCCGGTTTCTCCATGCTTGGTCCAATAAATATAGTTTGACATGAAACTCGACTTTAACAAATGTGAGTGAATACTTCTAGAGCTAGAATATTCCTTCAAATTCTGACACAAGGCACATGGGCAACATATGAATCCATCCCGCTTGTTTTCCTCGACCACTCTTAAGAAATAATGCACACCATCAATGAATTCTTTGAAGCGGCGATCGGCAATATATATCCAATGACGTGTCATTTTCTGCATTGTAAATTAAAGTATTATAAGTTTCTAATTTTTTATACAGAAATAAAAGTAACAAATAACCTAAAATTCTCTATTTCTAATTTTTCTAAATAAACAAAATTAAAAAACACCAAAGTTCTCTATTTCTCTAACTAATCATGAAATGTGGTAGGCATACTAGTTATAATTAACTAATTAACCCGGTCACAAATTATAAATTAAAGTATTATAAGTTTTAAATTTTTTATACAGAAATGAAAGTAACAAATAACCTAAAATTCTCTATTTCTAATTTTTTTAAACAAGCAAAATTAAAAAACACCAAAGTTCTCTATTTCTCTAACTAATCATGAAATGTGGTAGGCATACTAGTTATAATTAACTAATTAACCTGGTCACAAATTGCAAATTAAAGTATTATAAGTTTCTAATTTTTTATACAGAAATGGAAGTAACAAATAACCTAAAATTCTCTATTTCTAATTTTTCTAAACAAGCAAAATTAAAAAACACTAAAGTTCTCTATTTCTCTAACTAATCATGAAATGTGGTAGGCATACTAGTTATAATTAACTAATTAACCCGGTCACAAATTGTAAATTAAAGTATTATAAGTTTCTAATTTTTTATACAGAAATGAAAGTAACAAATAACCTAAAATTCTCTATTTCTATTTTTTTTTCTAAACAAGCAAAATTAAAAAAAATCAAAGTTCTCTATTTTTGTAACTAATCATGAAATGTGGTATGCATACTAGTTATAATAACTAATTAACCCAGTTACAAATTGCAAATTAAAGTATTATAAGTTTTTAATTTTTTCCTAAACTAATTAAAATAAAAAAACCCTAATATATAACACCACATATATAAAGAAGTGATTGTAGTTACTATCATTCAAATAAAAAGTTAATTTTAGAGAACTAATTGTAGTTACTATCATTCAAATATTCAAACGATGAAGTGATTGGAGTTTAAAATAGTGTAGAAGTGAAAAAAATAAAAACCACATATATAACACCACAAAATGACAAAAGCTGCTGCTAAAACTTGAGAAGATGAAGCTAGTGACCTCTAAACAAGTCGATGACGCCCGTAGAAGTGACGAAATGAATCAATAGTCGGAGATGTGAGCAAAAATCAAGCAAGAACACATGAAGAACATGAAGAATAAAGAAGAGTGAGCTCGGGCGGCTCGGCCGGGGGAGAAAGAAGGATTCAAATATGGGGGAAGGATTTAATCCCGGTCCCTAACACCAACCGACTAAAGGCCTATCTTTAGTCCCCTTTGGTGTCATGCACCGGACAAAACCTTTAGTCCCGGTTGTGGACACCAACCGGAACTAAAGATTGGCCTTTAGTCCCGTTGGTAACACCAACCAGGACTAAAAGTCCTCACTTGCACATGTCGACACCATAGCCGTTGGACAGGGGACTTTTAGTCCCGGTTGGTGTTACCAACCGGGACTAAAGACCTTTTTAGTCCCGGGCGCATGTTTTGCCGGAGCTATTGTTCATTTTGGCCAAGTGACCAAAGGCCTTCCCTGTAGTAGTGAGTCGCAGCTAGCCAATCTTCCAATCCACACATGCACAGATGCACTTCCAAGCTAATATTATTAATGACAAACGATTCTTGCCAGCTCGGTCAACCCAATTACAGAGAGTTTAGCGAAGGCAAGGACGAGCAATATTTTCCTTCCACTTCTAGAAGAAGAGCACAAGTACACATGCATGTACTATATATCTTAAACTAATAAATAAGATCGCAGTATACATATAGTACGTATCTTTGGAAAAATTTTAGAAGAGAGGACGAATCAACAGCAACAACAATATTCTCAAAGAACGAACATTCGTTGCTCCATGAGGTAACGTGCGTGGCGCTATTTGCGCGGAAATGATTAGCAACAAGATCATGCATCACGGAGGGGTCATCATCACATCATCAGGCGCTGCTCCTAGCTCGTAGCTCACACTTGTCAACCAACAGAGGAGGCTACTCTGGCCACTCGTTTGTTTGTTCGGTGCACAGGATCTTTGGCATGCACGCAATGATCTATCACGTTGCTTTTTTTTTTTTTAAAAAAAAGGGATTATGTTGTTTAGAATGTGGTGTGGAGTCATGCCTTGTCCGTGAAGCACCGCCCCGGCCGACGCGGGGGCGTGCATGTGAAGCGTGGAAAAGGCAAAAGGGACTGCGCCGTTGGCCATGCTGAAAGCAGGGGCAGGCAATATCGGAATTAACTAGCATCTGTGGAATGCGGGGAGGGGGCGCTGGGAGGCCTGGCCCCTCCCAACACAGCCTACATCTCTCTCTTTATCCACGTTTGATTTTTTTACATTAAGTTTGATCACTCGTTTTATTTAAAATTTTTATAAAATATTACTTTTTTATCGTGGTTTGCTTTATTAATGATAATTCTTCAAAAATAACTTAAATTTGATAATATTTGCATAATTTTTTAAATAAAATAAGATGAATGATCAAACTTCGGATTAAAAAAAAATTAAATGTCTTATAATTTGGGATGGAGGAAGTAGAAATTGCTGTTGATTAGCTCATTTGTCAAGGCTATCCTCTCTCCCCCTCTCCCTCCCTCCATCAAATTAGTGATGATGTTAGTGGTGCCCTATATCTTTATTTCTGGCTCCACCCTTGCTTGTATGCGTACATGAACGGATTTTTTTACTGTAGTTATAAATAAGAATGCTACTGACTACTGAGGAATGATATATTACATTTTAGGGTATGTGATATGGTGACACTTAATGTAATGAAGACTAGACATGCATGTCCTGTCGCTTCACAAAGGTTGTGTTCCGCTAGTCGGTTTGAACAGTGCTCAGCTGGATGCTGCTGCTTCTTTCTCTCACAAAAGAATTGTATGTATGAACAGCCAGCTCCAGCGGCTTTTTATACCAAATTTAACGGGGCCAAAATCTCGATGAATCAAATCAAATTTGAAGATACCATCAGCGTCTCCCGGCTATTGACAAACCTAAATAACTGTTGTGGTGTGTCTATATATATATATATATATATATATATATATATATATATATATATATATATATTTGTATGTATATAATGCACACAGGTGCATTTGCTATAGAGAATGCACCCATCCCAGTTTGCAATTGGTTTTTGCCCAGTTGCAATTGTCTCAACTCTAGGTGTAACCGGATCGCGTCGAAGTTGCAACTCACCCTCTCTCTCGCTCCCCCACACCCGCTCGTGTCCCGTGTGACGCACACCCCGTTGCAAACCGTAACGCAACGACGGTTGCAACCGCAACACACACCGAGTTGCAATTGGCGCCAATTTACCAAGCGGATGCGCCGCAAATAAACCCCCCACTCACAATTCTCCCCGTCCCGACACACATCCCATTGCAACTAGAACGCAAAAGACGGTTGCAACCACAACACACACCGAAGTTGCAATTGGTGCTCGATTCGCACCAAGCGGATGCTCTGTCACGCGTCGCGACACATACCTTGTTGCAAACGTAACACAACGATAATTTGCAAAATGGGATGATACACACCCCACATTTGCTATTAGAAACGAGCAATGGTTGCAAACACAACGCACAATGAGTTGCAATTGACACATCCGCGCGGTCTTGCATTTTGCTATAGCAAATGCACCTTGTTATATATATATATATATATATATATATATATATATATATATATATATATATATATATATATATATATATATATTGTAGCTTCTAATGAGTAAATAGTTCCCATGTCAAAAATAAATGTTCACGCATTCTGTTCCAAATGAAGTTTATCTCGGCGAAGGAGCAAGCCTTTCAACTAATGAAAGCTACGTACACAAAGCTCAAAAGTTGAAATTACTAGATATTAAACCAGATGCAAAGGCTACCATGACCGCATAGTGGAGCTCTAGTTCATGCGGTCTACGTTTGAAAATGTGAAATTGACTCGGCAGAACATACTACTACTCCAGGAGGAAGAAGTATCAGAAACGAAGCTGTATCAACAGTTGAACACGAGGGAAATTTCCATGAGAAAAACAACACGGTCCTATGGCTATGGCCGCCGCCTATGCACACGCGGTCAATTACAGAATTTTCATGATGTCCTTTTCCTGCGCCAGGTAACCCTAGAACCGAGAATATATTAGACATACTACATACAGTAGTACAAAGATACCAACAGCGGCATGTGACCAATACAAAAACCGCGCCACTTGTGGGTCCCTGTCGTCTCACCGGGTAAAAATGCCGCGCCGGCCGCCGGCCGCCACCGTCGTCGTTCACGGGTGACAGCGTCGAGTCCCACTCCAACGTGCCATACTACTACTGTCATGTGGCACCCATACTCCACCTCCCCACTCGCCAACCACCCCCGCCGGCCAATCCGAGCCGTCCAACCCCCACGGCTTTCCACGCCCCGTCAATCCCAGCCATCCACGTCCGCCCCTCGGCCGCGCATTAACGCCGCTACGCGCACACGCACCACGACCTCACCGAGGCAGTAGGCGCAGGCAAGCGAGGCGAGGCTGGCAGTGGCAGGCATTCCATTCGCAAGGCGAGGAAAGGAGGCACCGACGCCCAAAAATAACTAGGCGTCCCCACAAATCGCTCCACCTTCCCTCTCCCCCTTCCTCCTCGCTCCGCTGCGCTTGCGTTGCGCTGGCCTTGCTTGGCCTCTGCCTGCCCCCGCCCCGAGATCCACGCCGCCTCCTCTCCGGCGCCCCCGCCCTCGCCTCCGGCGGCGCGCGCTGCCTGCCTCCTCGCCGTCTCCGCGCGGCCGCGACCCACCACCGGTCCAGGGACCGGAGCACTGGGCAGGAGGAGGAGGCACGAGGAAGGAGGTACGGCTGGATTATTCCCAGGAGGCGCGGCGCGCGCGGTGCCAGACTCAGCGACAGGGCGGCCGCCGGCCGGCCAGGCGCCGGTGACGTGCTCCAGGGGGCCTTCCTGCAAGCTCGCCAAGTTGCCTGGCGGGCGGTGCTGTGCCGTGCTGTTGGTAGAGCAAGGAAGCGGGAGGAGGCCTTGCTCGGACCTGCATTGGCCGCGTGCGCCGAGGAGGCAGCCGATTTAATCCCAGGAGGAACCTCCCAGGCTGCCCCCCACCCACCTTGCTTCGGACGCACTGCTCCCGGTCCCGGCGCCGTCCGCTTCCGCTTGGTCCATGGTCCATGGGGTGGAAGGTGGCGTCAGGGGGTAAGGCTACTGCTGCTGCTGCGGCGGCGCCGGGGCCGGCGACAGGCTCAGGTTCCCTCCCTCCTCCGCCGCCGCGCGGTCGCGGATGAAGCTCTGGCTCGTGCGCGCCACCACCACGGTGCTGCTCTGGACCTGCGTCGTGCAGCTCACCGCTGTCGGGGACAACTGGGGCCCAAGGGTGCTCAAGGGATGGCCATCCTGCCTCACGCCGCACGAGGAGGAGGCCGCCGCCGCCGCCGCCGTCGCGCGCGCGCAGCCTCTCGTCGACAGGGCCGCCCCGCTGCCGCCCAAAAGTGAGTACTCGCCTGCTCTTTCTCGCTTTCCTTTGCCCTGTTCCGACCTGCTGTCTGCGCTCTGGACAATCACAATGCGACTCCCAGCTGGACATCGACAGCCCGCCTGCATCGGCGTGGTAGATCCCTCCAAAGCTCCCGCGTACATTTCCTCGGTCTTTTGCATGATAGCGACATGTGATTGGTGAAGATTTCGGTCGTTTTCGTGTGCTCCGATTGGCAAGCCTCGCGAAATGCAGAGCGTCACGCGGATTTCGTTTCTGTGCTAATGTCACCTGTACTGTATGTACGTATGTGGTTCTTGCTTTCCGCAGCATTTGATAATGCAATCATGCTCACGTCGTTCCGACGTTATCGGATCATTATATATATTGGTATTGGTATAAAAATTCACGTCAGGTCATGCATGCCGTCCACATTGCATTGGCCTACTATTGGGAATTGCAGTATCTTATTTTGGTCGGTAGGACATTGCGGATCTGGCCATGATATTTGCGTTTTGGAGTATTTTCATGTTAACATCATACTTTTTGGGCGGGCCACAAGGCACACTGCATTTCCATTAACTGAATATCTTTCTTAATGAATGACTGGAAAAGTGTAGTCATAATTTTCTTGTTGTTATTCAGGTACTCAAAGTGCACCAGTATTATTGCTATGGTTCCAATTAGTAAAATATTTTGTGCATGTTCTAGTGTTTCCTTTTGCTGATGTTTTGTTGCCAATGCCTTCCAGGAATATATAGGAACAATGGTTACTTGATGGTTTCGTGCAATGGTGGGCTTAACCAAATGCGAGCTGCAGTAAGCAATCGGAAAACCCCTTATTTGTATTGATTCTGCAGTTTCTTTACAACTTCTGACTCTTAACACTGGCTTCTGGCCTTCCCTTTTTTTTTTTATCAGATTTGTGACATGGTTGTAATTGCAAGATATTTGAATGTCACTTTAGTTGTGCCAGAGTTGGATAAGACTTCATTTTGGAATGATCCAAGGTGCTGTTTGGTGACTTCAATTTGTCTTTTAAACTATTACTGAGATTTGTGTTTATGTCAGGGAAGCTAACTGCAGCAATACATTCTGTCCTGCAGTGAGTTCCAAGATATATTTGATGTTGAGCACTTTATAACCTCATTAAGAGGTGAAGTTCGCATTCTGAGAGAATTACCCCCAAGGGTAAAGAGAAGAAGAGTTGAACTTGGAATGTTTCATTCCATGCCTCCAATTAGTTGGTCTGATATCTCCTACTATCAAAATCAGGTAAGCAGCAGCATGTTTTATGGCAAGACTAGTCTACATTGCAGACTTTATTATGTAAACTGACACTTGGTTAGTTTTAAATCAGATTCTTCCTTTGATTCGCAAGTACAAGGTTCTCCATCTGAATAGAACTGATGCAAGGCTAGCAAACAATGGTTTACCAATGGAGATACAGAAACTGCGATGCCGAGTAAATTATGCCTCTCTCAAATTTACCCCACAAATTGAAGAGTTGGGCAAGCGAGTAATTAGAATTCTTCGCCAAAATGGACCTTTCTTGGTACTTCATTTACGTTATGAAATGGATATGCTGGCTTTTTCTGGCTGTACACAAGGTTGCAGTACTGAAGAGGCAGAAGAACTCACAAGAATGAGGTGAAATTTTTGATTGTACCTTTAACATGCAGTGGAATTTCGTCTATTTCTTATTTGTAGTTGCTCTGTTGACTGGACATGCTCCAAATTACTCTTGGCTTCAGGTATGCTTATCCATGGTGGAAAGAAAAAGTGATTGACTCAGACTTGAAAAGAAAAGATGGACTTTGCCCATTGACACCTGAGGAGACTGCTCTTGTCCTCAGAGCACTTGACATTGATAGAAGTATGCAAATATACATTGCTGCTGGGGAAATATATGGTGGAATGCGCAGGATGGCTGCTCTAACTTCAGCATACCCTAATGTGGTGTGTGCTATACTGCTATATATTATGCATCTATTGTATCGTACTTGTTGTACAGTACTCCATCTCTCCTTTTCTCATGGCTGGTGTCTCTTGCTACAACCTTTATCTGTAGGTGAGGAAGGAGACACTTTTGGAACCTTCTGATCTGATGTTCTTCCAGAACCATTCGTCACAAATGGCAGCACTGGATTACTTGGTATCTTTAGAAAGTGATATATTTGTTCCAACATATGATGGCAATATGGCTAAAGTTGTTGAGGGTCATCGGAGGTTTGCACTATTCCACTTTGTCACACAGTTTATATTTTGCATGTCAGCAATGCACTTTTGACATACCAGGCAGCATGCTAATCGTATTTGTGTTGCATTAATGAATGATGTCCTGAAAAAAGATACTGTTGAAGTTTTAAAGTGCATTGATGATCTTGTGTTCAACACCATCAATTCTTCATTACTAACAGTGTTGCTTCAAGATCTGTGCAATTGAGTTCTGAGACAGCATAAAAACCCTAGAACTTCATCTTTCCAAATCTGGCAATATGTTTATGGAACTTTATTAGTGACTAGGTATTGATATCTTGTTTTTTGCAATTCCTAAATAGCATGTTAATTGCTTGTAACTCCGTACTGATAGCTATAAGGAATAGGGATATTTCATCATGCTTTCTACTATATTCTGCAAAGTTGTGCAGTTTTTCGTTTGTAGTAATTACATGTATTCTTTCATTTTTCTGGTTCTAGATTCATGGGTTACAAGAAGACTGTCTTGTTAGACCGAAAACTCATTGTTGAGCTAGTGGACCGGTACTCAAATGGTTCTCTGCGATGGGATGAATTCTCTTCATTGATCAAGGTTGCCCACGCAAAGCGGATGGGATCAGCTTCAAAGAGGATGGTGATTCCTGACAGACCCAAGGAAGAGGACTATTTCTATGCCAATCCCCAAGAATGCCTCCAGGATCGTGATTTTTTGCAAACCTCATAATATCCTTTCATGTCTATATACCATATTCACATTATACCATTCTTTTCGCAAACACAACTGAACCCAAAAGTAATTTTTGAGTCAGAAAAGGCGACTCGGCTTCTGTCGAGTCATAGATGAGGCCATTCTGTAAACTTGAGGAAGGGAGGGAGAAAAGGGGGGTGTTGGATGTAGTTGGTAAATACACATTATAGAATCGAGGGGGGGATTTGTTTCATTCCCAAATAAAAAAGAGATGGACTTGTATAGATGATGGTGATAGAAATTACCGCTAAGAATGTAACTTCAGAGAGAACTGAGATGCAGCTGGGTTCATGCATCTGGCCTTGGGTTGTGTAACATAGCAGCTGTTCTTGATAGCCGCCCCCATTGTCCCCACCGGCGAAATTTTGGCAATCATGTTGAAAGAAGTATACACTTTTTATTGTATCGATACAACCTGTATTATATTATATATGTAAATTGTGCAGAATGTTTCTACCACTTGCAGTTTTTATAATGTGATTAGTACAATGAATTCCTGCATGGAGGGTGCTTGTTAACCTCTGCGTTCGTGATGTACGGCTAAACATTGGAGAAAGTGTTACTGTCGGTACTGATGATTTCTCCCATGTGGTCTGGGCGAAAACACCTCGTCCGGTTGGTAGTTGGAGATTTGGTCCTGAATGTGATCAGTGCCTATGCCCCTCAGGTAGGTCTTAGCGAGAACACTAAGAACCAGTTTTGGAAAGACCTAGATAGCATGGTTAATATCGTGTCTATCAACGAGAAACTCTTCATAGGAGGAGACCCTCAACGGCCATGTGGGTGTGCGACTAATGTAGGTTTCGAAAGGGTGCATGGGGGTTCGGGTATGGTAGTAGGAATCAAGAGGGGGAGGATGTTTTGAACTTCGCCGGCCTACGACTTGTTGATAGCGAACACCTTCTTTAGGAAGAAGGAATCCCATCTAGTGACTTTTCGTAGTGGACAAAGACTCGAGCCGATCGACTTTATCCCCGCAAGGAGGGAGGATAGACATGCTTGCTTTGATTGTAAGGTGTTACCCGGGGTGTGTTGTCCCTCGGCACAAGCTTGTGGTGGCGGACTTTCGCTTTGGGTATGTGTCCACCGACACAAACGGGCCAAGATTGCGAGAACGGCGGTGGAAGCTTAGAGGGGAAGCAAATAAAAACGTTTAAGGAGAGGATGATAAGCGAGGGGCCTTGGGAAGAAGGAGAAGATGCGAGATGACATGTGGCTAAGGATGGCAACATGTGTTCGGAAGGTGGCTTCGGAAGTATTTGGCATGAGTAGGGAGGCAAACGGAAGCGAAAAGACACCGGTGGTGGAATGACGAGGTGCAAAAGGCTATTAAGGAGAAGAAGGAGTGTTTTAAGCGCCTCCACCATGACAAGAGTGCAGCCAACATCGAGAGCTATAAAATAGCGAAGAGGGTTGCAAAGCGAAGCGGTGAGTGTAGCAAAAGGTCGCGTATGATGACCTTTATCAGCGGCTAGGCACGAAGGAAGGGGAGAAGGACATTTATAGGATGGCTCGGATCCGCGAGAGGAAGACAAGGGACATCAACCAAATCAAATGCATCAAGGATGGGACGTGATCGACTTCCGGTGAAGGATGAGGAGATCAAGGATAGATGGAGAGAGTACTTCGACAGGTTGTTTAATGGGGAGAATGAGGGTCCTACCTTTGAGTTGGACGACTCATTTGACGATACCAACAGACGCTTTGTGAGGAGAATCCGGAGAGGCGTAGATCGGGAAGCTTTGAAGAGGATGAAGGGAGGCAAAGCAATGGGCCCCGATGGTATCCCCATTGAGGTGTGGAGATGCTTAGGCACTAGAGCGATAGTGTGGTTAACTAAGCTTTTTAACCTCATTTTTCGATCTAACAAGATGCCCGAAGAATGGAGGAGAAGTATATTAGTACCTATCTTCAAGAACAAGGGTGATGTTCAAAGTTGTACGAACTACCGCGGGATTAAGTTGATGAGTCATACAATGAAGCTCGGGGAGAGGGTCATCGAGCATCGTCCGAGAAGAGTGACAAGTGTGACCCAAAATCAGTTTGGGTTCATGCCCGGTAGGTCGACCATGGAGGCGATTTTCCTTTTTACGACAGCTTGATGGAGAGATATAGGGAACAGAAGAAGGACTTGCACATGGTCTTCATTGACCTCGAGAAGGCATATGACAAAGTACCGAGGAATGTCATGTGGTGGGCTTTGGAAAAGCACAAAGTACCAACTAAGTACATTTCCCTCATTAGGGATATGTACAGGGGATGCGGTGACGTTTGTCCGAACTTACGATGGCGACACCTAAGTGACTTTCCAATTAAGATAGGACTACATCGTGGGTCAAGATTGAGCCCTTATTTATTTGCCTTGGTGTTAGATGAGGTCACAAGGGACATACAAGGTGATATCCCTTGGTGTATGCTCTTTGCCGACGATGTGGTGCTAGTGGATGACAAGAGGGGCGGGGGTTAATAGGAAGTTAGAACTATGGAGACACACGTTAGAGTCGAAGGGGTTCGAACTTAGTAGGACCAAGACCGAGTATATGAGGTGCGATTTCAGCGACTAGGCACGAGGAGGGAGACGTTAGCCTAGATGGGCAAGTGGTGGCCAAGAAGGATACTTTTCGGTATTTAGGATCGATGCTACAAAAAAGGATGGCGACATAGATGAAGACGTCGCACGAATTGCAGCGGGTTGGTTGAAATGGCGCCAAGCTTCCCAAGGCCCTTTGTGATAAAAGGGTGCCTCGTGGCTGAAGGGTAAATTCTATAGGACGGCGATTCGCCCGGCGATGTTATACGGTCTTTGAGTGTTGGCCCACAAAAAAAGGCGACATGTCCAAAGAATTGAGTGTGGCGTAGATGCGTATGTTGCGTTGGTTTTGGCGGGCACACCGGGAGGGATAGAATTCGAACGGCGATATTCGGGATAGGGTTGGGGTGGCACCAATGGAGGAGAAATTGATTCAACACCGATTGAGGTGGTTTGGACATGTCCAAATGAGGCCTCCCCGAGGCGCCCGGTGCGTAGTGGGGTTCGGGCGGGCCGATAACGTAAAGAGCGGTAGAGGTCGACCTAAACCGACTTGGGACGAGGCGCTTAAGAGAGACCTTAAGGAGTGGAATATCTCCAAGGATTTAGTTTTGGACAGAGCGCTTGAGACCGGCAATCAACGTGCTCGAACCGTGACCTCTTTCTCGTCAGTGTGCCCTTTTGTGTCTTCCCGCCTCCCCTCTCTTGGGTTTCATCTCTAGCCTACCCCAACTTGCTTGGGATAAAAGGCTCTGTTGTTGTTGTTGTTGTTGGTCCGGGCGAAAACAAGGCGTAGCGTTTTTATCAGATTGCTTAGGTCCGTTGGCATTGTGCCAATGCCAACGTATTTTCATTTCACCATTGGCGCCTCACACCGCTTCAAGTCATTGTGAAGTGTGTGGAGATCGGTCGAGTCGCTATACCATGTCGCCAATGCATGCACAAAGGGCGAGGGGTTTCGGGAGGAGGTCAAGAACATCATGGGAATCAAAATTCCCCGATCTCCATCCATGTACTGGGCAAATGATGTCCTCCTCAGACTCGAAAACCGCCTCGGCGAGCACCTACCAAGCCGCCTACCTATGTGGCGCCTGGGGCGCCGTGGACCTGGACGCATTGGCCATCGGCATGGAAGGAAGGTATGGAAACCGTGAGCGTTGGCGAAGTATATTGCCTCTCCGGTGGAGGAGCTAATGACGATGAAGCCGACCGCCAAGGAGACCAAACCGTGAAGCAAACTTCGGTGGCGAGACCGGAGAGAGGTGGCTGAAAATCAACATCGATGCTGCCTTCCATGCCAACTTCGTCGGCAAATGCGGGCGTGGTCATTCGGGATTCGCAAGGGCTGGTCCAGCGGCGGTATGCGATGGTTGGACGATGTTCCGGATGCCCTAACCAGAGCAGAGGCGATGGCGGCAAAGGAAGGAGTGGAGTTGGCTTTGGAGCTTGGCTACGACAACGCCATCTTAGAAGTCGATAGTCGTATGTCGACGAATCTCCTTCGTGATAGCTTGTGCTCGAGATCATCTATAGGAGGTCTCTGCGTCGATATCACGAGCTAGGCAGGAATTTTAGAGAGTTTAAAATTTTTGTGGGTGTGTAGGGGAGGCTAACTCGGTGGCCGATCATTGTGCTCATATGGTCTCGATCACCGAGCGCCCTTTTTTCGCTCGACCACGCCCCGACCGGGTCGGGCGGGGCTAGCCGCTGCCGATTGTAATCCTCGCCGATGATGATTGAATGAAGGCTCTGTGTTTTGCTCAAAAAAAAAAAAAAATTACCGCTTGTCAACGTACTTTCTAGTGGGTAAAGAAAATAAACCATTTTTTTCGCCGGCAAGATTTGCAAACGTACATGTGCAGGATGTATTTTACATACATTGTTGATCATTGTTGGGGTATAAATGCATTGTGGTGGGCTCGCCCAACGCATCTTGCTGTACATTAGCCCAATTCTCTACGTTTGCACCAAACAGCCAAGGCCCAAGTGGTTCCAAGAGGGGTTCAAAAAGGAAAAAGTCTAATTTTTCTCCTCCGACTTTTTGCGAAAATCTATTTTTCCTCCTTGAACTCTAAAACCCGGACAAATAACCTTCCTCAATTTTTTTCAAACCATGCGCTTTACCTCCCGAAGTGGTTTTGATGGTGGTTTTGCTACAGAATAACAGTCGTTTTTTTTTTTTTTTTTATTTATTTTGCCTAAATTTTTGAAAAATCATAATAAATCATAAAAAATTCATAAAATAGAAAATCTAATTTTGTTGGACTTTACATAAGTAGATATATATAGTGAACATATAATCCGGTGTACTTTAGTATAAGGTTTTGGTAGTCTTTTTCTTTTTATTTATTTGGCCGGGATCTTTAAAAATCATAGTAAATAACAGAAAAAATCATAAAATAGAAAATCTAATTTTCTTAGACTCCACATGAGTAGATCTATAAATGAACATATAATATGATATACTTAAAACAAAATTTTTGTCAGAACTTTCAATCTATATTTTTCTATAATTAATTAAAATAATTCATAACTATAACTTCTATAACTATTTTTTTTGGACTAAAGCATACCATATTATATATTCACTTTATAGACCTACTCATACGGAGTCCAACAAAATTGAATTTTCTATTTTATTATTTTCAATAATTTACTATGATTTTTCAAATATTTAGTTGAAATAAATAAAAAGAAAAATACTAGCAAAAACTTTGTATTAAAACATACCATATTATATATTCACTACGGAGATCTAATTATGTGGAGTCCAATAAAATTAGATTTTCTATATTAATTTTTTTTTGTAATTTACTATGATTTTTTAAAAATTTAGCTAAAATAAATGAAAAAGAAAAAGACAAAACCATCACATCGTAGCAAAACCATCATCAAAACCACTCTAGGGAGATAAAGTGTATGGTTTGAAAAGTTGAGAGAGGTTGTTTATCCGGTTTTGGAGTTCAAGGAGGAAAAGCGACTTTTTTACGAAAAGTTGAGGGAGGAAAAGTAGACTTTTTCCTTCTAAAAAAATGTGTCTTATGCGGTGCAAAAGTCTATTTTTTCTTCCCGAGCTTTAAAACCCGGACAAACAACCTCCCCCAACTTTTTCAAACCATACGCTTTACCTCCCTAGAGTGGTTTTGACGGTGGTTTTGCTATATTGACAAAGATTTTGCCTTTTCTTTTTTTTTGTTTATTTTGGCTGAATTTTTAAAAAATCATAGTAAATTATAAAAATTTATAAAATATAAAATCTAATTTTATTGGACTCCACATGACTAGGGCTACTCATTGAATATATAATATGGTATTTTTTAATACAAAGTTTTTTTGCTAGTATTTTTTTATTTATTTTAGCTGAATATTTAAAAAACATAGTAAATCAAGAAAAAACATAAAATAGAAAATTCAATTTTGTCGACTCCGCATAAGTAGGTCTATAAAGTGAATATATAAGATGGTATGCTTACCAACAAAATAATTATAGAAGCTACGCTTATGAATTATTTTAATTAATTTTAAAAAGTATAGGTCGAATGTTATAGCAAGAATTTTGTACTAAAGTATATCATATTATATGTTCATTTATAGATCTACTATTATGAAGTCTAAAAGTTAGATTTCCTATTTTATGATTTTTTATGATTTACTATAATTTTTCAAAGATTTAGCCAAAATAAATAAAAAAAAGAAGAAGACTAGCAAAAAAATTTTATACTGAAGTATACCATATTATATATTCACTATGTATATCTACTTATGTGGAGTCCAACAAAATTAGATTTTCCATTTTATGATTTTTTATAATTTTTTTATGATTTTCAAAAATTTAGCCAAAATAAATAAAAAAAGAAAAAGTCAAAACCATCGTTATTTGTAGCAAAACCACCACCAAAACCACTCTAGGGAGGTAAAGCGCATGGTTTGAAAAGTTGAGGGGGGGGTTGTTTGTCCTGGTTTTAGAATTGTGGAGAAAAATTAGACTTTCGAAAAGTTGAGGGAGCAAAAGTGGACTTTTTCCGCGTGACAAAGGTCGCATTGTCGCCCGGCGGTGAGGTTGGTGGTGGGGAACTTGGGATGAGATCAAAACAACAAAGCTTTATGAACTCATACATTGATCTTCGCCCCCCTTTTTTAGGTGATTTCGTGGCTTGTAGGTGTAGGCTTCACTTTCGATGAAGCCTACTCCCTCCTGGCCCTAAAACATCAAATGTAGTACCAACCAAGGACAGAGTGCAGTTAAGGTCAAAAGGACCATGCCCCCTCCCCCTTAAATTTACAATCTTTGTGGAGTTTTGTAGTAATCTTACTTAAATATTGTTAATATTTGTATTTTATCTCCAATTTCCCTTAACACTCGTGGAAGCCGAGATGACTCCTCATAGGCGGTGGAAGAAGCTTCCGCAAGGAGGGGCCGAAACCCTAACTTGGGGGCCACGGCCAGGGGGGGGCCGGCCCCACTTGGCGTCTGCCCATGGTCCCGTTGCTTCCAAGTGTCTTCTAGATCCTTCCCACGCCTCGATGGTTATCTTTCCCGTGGCGGATAAGTTTCATGATTATTATGCACTCTAATCCCTCTTTTAAGCTTTTCCGAAAGGTCCCCGAAAATATAGAATATGCAAAACTCGTGGAAATTGTCGGTTAAAACCCTAGACTAGTGTGTATTCGTGTATCCTTTTTTGTGTCTAAAGTTCTAATAAAAGTTGACATTATCCACCGTCAACAACTCCCCAAGCTTACCTTTTGCCGGTCCCTTGGCAAACAAACTAAGCCTAATCACTAATATATTTGGATCGGAGTTGCTACAATGTTGTTATACTCTTCAAGTACACATGCTTTCAAACAAGGATTCTCCTCCTGATTAGACAAAGGTTCTGCTCTAACCTTCAAACTTACCCATTTTACCTTTAACTATAGGGCTTTACAGCTCTTTTGCATATGTCTTGAGTAATCAAAAAAAATGAACAATCAGGTCAAGCACTATATCTCAAATTCTTCACAAGTACCAATATTCTGGGGTTTCTTTATGTTTTCGCAATAAAACTCAGAGCTTAATTGCATGACACCTTCAAGTCTCTTTAATATGTGGTATTTATGGATCTTACTGAGGCATTTTGTCACGTCCTCCTATAACTAATGATTATAGTGGAGCTCATAGGAGTGGCATTAAACAAGGATGAGCATACTTGCAGTTCATATATTGTAAAGCCAAACAATGGATCCCCAGAGAGTCAAGGCATACAATCAAATCAAGATGTACATGTGTATGGAATATGGTGAATAAGTGTATATAAGGTATTTAGTAGCTAATTCTAATTCTACTTTTGCTCTTTGAGGATAAATCTCTTTTTTGATCTTCGAACTTTTCAAGAAAATATGGGCTATCTTTATTCATTTTCTTTTCTCTCTTCTTTTTTTTTTTTTTTTTTTTCTTTTTTTTTTTTCAGGGAGGTGGGCATCTAAGTACCCATTGTTTTAATTGCTAGGATACTTGTCCTTCTTTTTACTCCCTTTTCTTTTTCAATAACTTTTCTTTTGCATAGCCACATGCATCCTTTGAATACAATATGATAATTGGAGAGATAGCAATAAGTACTTAGAGCAATTAAACAAAGGCTATCCTATGGGTTTATATATTTTTAGGTGTTTGACTCCCAGTGTAGGAGAAAAACAATTTTAAGGTGGATCTAGATGGAAGTGAAAAATGGTTGCGCTTTTACTCTCGAGTAGGAGTAATGCATATGTAGATGGAGTGTGTAAGTGATCTTGATTTTAAAAGCATGACAAGGCTCTCATAAGGTATACAACAAAGGTTGACTAAACTCAATGCAAAGCAAGCAAAGCATGAATGCGCAAAAATATTTTTCTAACTCTATATGTATTATATATGGTCAGGTAGGAATTCAAACTTTGTCATACAAGAGCTCATCATGTAGGATTTTGGGTTTTCAAAATAAATCTCTTGAACTTAATAATGCTAAGAATAAGATAAATAGTAGCTCAACCTTCATGAATCATATCAATCAATCACCTAGACTTAGCTTAAGCATATGCCTCCATAAGTTTCGTGCTCGAGTTAATTCTCAAATTAAAACAAAGAATATCCAAAACTCGGGAGAATTTAAGGTTGACAACTAAGCACTTGAAAAGAATTCCAGCAGAGCAACTATTCATCATCTCCAATAAAATTTTCTAGTTCATAGTTGACTCTAAACACACTCTATATAATTAATAATCGACTAAGACTTCGTTTGATTGGTTTTTAGATTTTATTTAACTAAAGACTCAACAGACGTGGACCTTCATGTGCCCACATATTTTTTGGTATTTTATGACTATAAGATAGACTCGATAATCACATAGGTATACTTACCCGATAACTAGGGATGCTCTCCCCAAGCTAGATGTTTGCTACGGTTGATCGTTGAAGCCGAGTGGTCCCCACGAGGAGCTCATGCTTATAAGAGCAAGTGTTGCCTGAATATTTCAATCTTATCACTCAAGAAGTTACTTCATTCATACGAGGGGGTTAGGCAGATATGTCGAAAAAGGTGTACTTCAAGTGATGAAGATGAAGATTCCTCGATAAACCTGCTCTTGGAGTCATCCCGCAAAAAAGCTCTCACAAAAACACCAAAACTCGTGGAACAATATTAGGATAAAACATTAATGATTAGCCGCTTTTAGAGGATTGGGTGTTGTGGTGGTTTCAAAGTATTTTTATGATAGCAAAGATTGCAACAGATGCTCAATTAATATATATTTTGGATTTCATGGGTTTGTATGTAGAAAGTGCAAATGATATATATTTTTATTCTCAGAGGCCACCACAGTGAGAGCTCCTACAGCTTTTTTACACTACAAGAGTTTCACATGGGGCTTAAAGTTTTTAAGATGCATGAATGTAGCCTAATGTAAGACTATTTATTTTTTTTTTTATTTTCTATGCATTGCTAATAGAAAAATAAACATACTAAAGAGAAATTAACTCATGCAATGTAAGAAAGTAGATATAGATAACTACCGATGTTACCTCACGGCGAGGGTTCAATGTTTTTAGTTCTTCAAACCGGACTTTTGCAAAGTGGTTCATTGATCAAGTACTTCGGTTTGCTCTTAAGGATAAGGATTGAGGTGGTGCCTCCACTAGTGGCTCCCAATGGCGGTGCCAACTTCTTTCTTTCTATTGTAAGCGCCTCGAAGCCAATTTTATGTGCATCATTATTACTAGTTGAGAACTTTCACTTGTAGAATTTGGAGGATTGTCTTCACACTTTAATTGAAGTGTGTTCTGCCCATAAAGACAAGGTAGAGATCAAGTGCATGGGCTCTGCTAGTGGAAAAACACCAATAGAACCAGAAATTTATTCATCCTCTAACCTTGGGCCTAATAAGATTGATATTATTTATATTGTTCATTCCTATTATGGGTGAGAGAACCGTAAGTATAAATATGGTATTTAAACTTGTGAGATAAAGAGTAAAGCTACTTAACCATTAGAAAGACTATTTATCTTTATAATGTATCAAGAAAAATAGACGAAGTATTTCTAGCTTACTTGGTTAAGAATGAGATTAAAAGAATAGCGCTATGAATGAATTTAGAGAACAAATCATGTTGAGTTTAATCAGGTTGATCAATTTAAGTTGTAACTCTAACATGGTTGTATTTCCATTTATTGCATACCAAGATCAAGAGGAAATTAATGACCACTTACCTTAAGATGTTACCTCCATTATTAAAGCATGATGAAGGGTAAATAAATTTTAATGGTCTTCTTTTTTTCTTGTATCATGGGTTATTCATTAGCATCTTGTCTCGTATGTTGTACTCCTTTTTCACTTTTCAGGACCTCCCCGCTTCTCTCATTATGTCTTCTCGCAAGGGGTTAGTGGACAACACATATCCGAAGGAATATACTATTTATCAAAGTACGGATAGTGTTTGCCTAAGAGTTAAAGATTAAATTGTAGCTCGTGTTTTCAATGATTTACTACTATTTCAAAAGTTTTTTCATCAAGGTTAAAGCGAGGATATTATTTTGAAGCATACCCTTAACCTTGAATTGATTTTATGAATAGTCTCCTAATATGATTTAAATATTTTTTATGTAGGAGGGGTAAGTCTATATGTACAACTAAATTCTTATATAAGTATGCTTGATTTTCATAATGTTTAAGTAATATTCTAAAGCATACTTATAATAGAATAAAAAAGTTTGCAAGACTAAAGGTATTTATTCACATAGAACCAAGAATATGTATGGTGAACCACAGGATCATTTTATTATATATATATTTAGCAAGTTATGTTTGAGCATGGCATAGGGTAGAAATGATCAAGACAAATTAGCAACATGGTATGAGATGTTAATTGTAGTTACATGTTGCATGAGGCTTGGACAAACGTATTCCTCATGTCTTTATCTTTCTAAGTGAGTGATGACGAACTTACTTAGAAGAGGAGGGTTCAGATTCATCTGTTGGTGAGAGCTTATGGTCTTGCTAAGCAAGGCCTTCCTTTTATCTTCTTCTTTTTCACCATTCAATGTAACTATGGAAGGTTACATGCTCTTCACCCATCAACCTTTTTCAGATTTCTTTGATTAATTTGCGGTTGATGAGATAGGGTCAATTGGAGATGCAATAATGTTCACTTGAAAACTTTTCTCCAATAGATTAAGGTTGTTCTTTCCTGCAAAATGTTAATGGACACATACCCGAGGGAATAACAAGATTAGAATACGGGTTTTGTTGCTATACTTTTCTTTTGTGATTTTCTTCTATGCTAATCAAGATGATATATGGTTTAAGATTATTTAGCATAAATTGTGTCTATCGTATTTTATGTTGTTGTTGCAATCTAGCATGGTTCAAGGCAAAGATAACTTGTAACAAAAGATAAATAAATAAATATTAATACTCACAAGCTGGACTTCTTATATAAAGTTATCATCCGCCTTGATTCATCCCCTGGTGTGAACTTATCTCTTGACTTTCAGATTTAATTCAAAATTTTCTTGCAGGGTTAGTCCGACAAAATATACAGTATCCACTACAACATACTATCGGCTCAAAAATCAACCTAGACACCACGTCTAATTTAATTTAGGAAGACATTTTAATCTGAACTCAGTTTAAAAGCCTTTTAAAAGCAAACCACCACTCCTAAACTAAGTACATGTTTCATTTAAAAGATTTATGAAAGTACTTCAAAGCCTAAACATATATCATAGCAAATAAAGGTAGTATGAAAATATAGTAGAGATTTATTCAGATAGAGATAAAAGAGCATGATCATGGTGAGTTTTTTTATAATGCAGGTGAGATGAATATATGAAATAGAACAAGTTATGGCTGAGAAGATTTAATACTAAATAGTGTGAATATATGGATTAAAATAAACATGCAAAGTGGAATGCAAAAGATAACTTCTCATAAATTTAAAAGTCCATGAGCAAGACTTTCTCACCTTTATTTGATTATACTTACCATGACTCACATGCTAGAATTTGTGAGTGGTGCAACATGTTTGTTCCCATCACTTGAGATATGAATTAAAGTCCTGTAACGTCGAACTCTTTCTCCAACATTGGATTTGTTATGTTTTTCTTCTTATTTTGTGGGGGCATGCCGGAAGGTCATAAACCGGTCGTTCATTACCCCGCATAAGATATAAAAGTAGACAAACAAGGGTAATCCTGCTTGAGCAGGGGTTTATGGTTATCTCGATCACATAATTGAGTATAAGTCTATCAATGTTCCTTAATTGCCAAGCTACCTTCTCCCAAAGAATTCAAGCCAAAAATGCTTGTTGGTATTTCTAACGCCATTACTAATTAACGAGATTAGAAACACATGGTATGAAATTAACTTGTTATTAACAACTAGCCACTTATCTCTCACCCACATCCCTAAGCATGAACTAGGTTGTCATCCCTAATTGTATATGCTAAGGATAAATATAGGTTTATATATATATGTATCAATCAATATGACTAGGCGTAAATATCGATATTAAGAACGGTTCTCCGCAAGCGCATGCATAATTATACCATTGTAGCATTTTACCTAGGGAGTTCTACCAAAGTTGTCGATTTATATTTATACCACTGAAAGGTTTATGTAGGACTTATAACTACAACTTATACTATTGATGTGAAAGATAAACCATAACTAAAATCCTACTCATAAACAGGGGATAAGTTATGTAATAAAAGATATATGATAAATAATGATCAGTCATCATAAATAGATAAACATCGAGCTCTTCTAGTCATAGCAATAGCTAGCCAATGGATAAACTCAGAATAAATACTAAGGTAATTCAATAACTACATCAATGAATAACTCTAATTAGTGCAATTACATCTAGCAATCATTGTTAAGTCAATCCTACATCATGATCACATGTAAAGGGGCATCAACTAATGAGGATTTTAAGACACAAGGGTCACCTCCTTTCGCGACCGTGTGCCTCGCTAGTCCTACGCACGGGGGATGGACTACGAGGAACCAACGCACCGTCACCCGCGCGGACTACCACACGTCCCTACATCGTGGTGCACTCGCAGATAAACAAGATATCTAGACACCGCGTCTACATATTGTCTACCATCTACCCATCGATCGCTTGGGTAAACGCTATATACGAAAGCAATTACATGAATTCAATAAGATCAAACCAACTATCCTAGACATCTAATCAAAGTAGACAATGACTATTGCAATTAAGAATATATAAGAGATTAAGAACAATGTTGCCCGAATCATAATATTGAATACAATAAGAGCAAAGTACTAGAACTATACCGAACTCCACGCTCCGCATAGACGCCGTGGACTCCTGATCCCGCCAAGAACTAGAACTCTTCTACTTCTAATCTAACTAGGCTAAAACTATGAACTAGAGAGGCTCTAATGAACTAGAGAAGGCTCTTGATGACTTGATCTCCAAATGACTTGATGCCACCGTGGGAGGGGGTCTCGCCTTTTTATTTATAGCCCTGGGATGAACGTGCGCCGCAGATCAAACCGACTTAACCAACGGCCGGGATGACTCCTCATAGGCGGTGGAAGAAGCTTCCAGTAAGAGGGGCCGAAATCCCAACTTGGGGCCCTACGGCCGGGGCAGGGTGGGGCCGGCCGGCCCACTTGGCGCCGTCATGTCCCGTTGCTTCCAAAGGTCTTCTAGATCATTCCCCACGCCTCGATGGTTATCTTTCCCGTGGTGGATAAGTTTTATGATTATTATGCACTCTAATCCCTCTTTAAGCTTTTCTAGAAAGGTCCCTAGAAAATATAGAATATGCAAAACTCATGGAAATTGTCGGCTAAAACCCTAGACTAGTGTGTATTTATGTATCCTTTTGTGTCTAAAGTTCTAATAAAAGTTGACGTTATCCACCGTCAACAATTCCCATGAAGATGGTTTCTTCCAATGCTGGTCGGCACGCCAAATGGTTTTACCTCATGGAAGTCCGCCCTCCCTCCCGTCCGCTTACAATGGATTTGCCCGCCGCCGTCACCAAACGCTGGGCGAATGGGGCATCCCAAATAAGCGAAAAGAAGACCTGATCACCCGCCTCCATCGTGATCCTTCGCGGTAGGGGGTCTCAATGGCCCCTGGCCGATTGGAGCCTACCACAAAGAGGCGGGGTGGCACCCTCATGAAGCGGGACGCTTTCACCTGCTCGAGGTGAACCCGGTGCTTGGTTGAGGGGACCACATTGCTCTGATATACGCCGGCCCGACGCGAAGTCGCCGACGGATCAACAAAGCATTGGAGCCGGTGGTGGGGCTCGCCAATGACTGGGTCGATGGACCTTCCCTTGGGAGGGGTGCCCCGATGAGACCCGAGAGGGGATTCATGGAGTTTGTAAGTCCCGCCCCTTTCCCCGCTCCATTGGTGCCCTTGTTTTTTGCCTTCGGCACGCCGACCTCCCCTTTTTCCCGGGCAGCCTCCTACATCGTGTTGACGGTCGCGGGTGTGCCCCGCCGAAGGGTCATCCACGCTGGTGGCCAACCTACCGGAGAACGAAGCGCTAGCATAAGAGGAAGCTAGACAACAAGGCTTAAAAAAGGAGAAGCATCAGCGCGGGAGGAGAAGCGAGTCCAGTGGCATCAACACCGACACCACCGAGGAGGATGATGATGATGAGGACGAGGGTAAGCATCTTGGCTCGACTTTTTGATCGCCTACTTCCTCACCGGCCGCCCCTCTTGAAGGCTCCGACGCCTTCTTCGGGAGGAGCCGGCTTCCCTTTGAATGTTACGCCATTAGGGGAGCCCCGAGCCCGAGGGGCCGACATTCCGACGCCCCCACACGAGTCGCCTCGCACTGGAGACGCCCGGGTCATCTGGCCGTCCTCCGAGGCGGCTCTCGAGGTTGTCGCGGCCGCAAATGTCGGGGGACGCCGGCAGCCGCCGGCCGGGTCGTCCGACGGGTCCCCACCCGCCGCGACACAAGCGGGGTCCTTCTCTGCACGCCCCGGATGCCGCCGGCGAGAGAGGAGCCTTCTTCGCCTGCTGCTGGGAGCGCGAGTCGCAAAAGCGGCCCACGGCCGGGCGATCCAATGACGGGCGAAGGGTCCGTCCCCCGGCCCTCGGATTCCAGTGTGGGTTTCTTGTGGTCAATCGGTGGTTTGTTTTCCACAACTTCACGGTGCACCGCTTGATGGGTTTGCCGCCCTTGCAGGTGGGTGAGCGCGATGGTGCCAACCGGTGCTAGAAAGACCTTGGCGCCGAGAGGTGGGGTGCCTTCGTTAGGGAGGAGTACGCGCAAGGCCGCTGCTCCTAGGTAAGGTCCCGCTGGCCCGACTTCGGCTTTGGGAGGCCGCGCGTAGGGTGGCGGTGCCTCTCCCCGGGAGGGCGGTGACAAATGCGGCGAAGGGTGGAGGGAGTGCGGGAACTGTGGACTTCGAGCCCGCGGGTTCCTTCTCCTTGGCCGTGCTTCCCAGAACCACCTCTTTTGACTTCCTCGTGGCCGAGGCGAGGGCCGTTGTCGGGCAGCCGTGGGCGCGTCCCGGCCCGCTTGCCACCGGGCGGCCTCGGGTTGAGTTCCCGGTGGCGCGAGGGGCGAAATCCTTTTATGCTCGATGACCCAGGGAAAGAAAGGGACTACTTGAGCCGGGAACCCATCCGGGTAAGATCCGGGAGCTGCTCCAAGAGGTCGGGACACAGTCCGTGAGGGGTCGTCGCGCCTCAAGCTCGCGGGAGGCATCGCTCGAGGTAAGCCCGGATCTAGCCCCCCGTGTTTGGCCCCCTTTCTTTGTAGGCCTTCGGGTTGTTTCACGCTCGTGCCACCCCAAGTGGTTGCTTCTCGCCAAGGGTGATGGTGAGATCCCCGAGAAGTCCTAGTTCCTTCACCACCGCCGTTGTCGTGGGAGTCGCTTGTTGCCGGGCGAGCTCGAGTCAGCCTCGAGTGGACGAGGCCGAGAGTCGCGCCCCTCTAGGCCGAAAAAGGCTTAAGGCGAAATGGCCAAAGGGTCCAGGAGGCGAAGGGGGAAAGCGAAGGAGCCGGAGGGGAGAAAGAGCGCCTCCTCGTGTTAGAAGCAGTGCTGGAAGGAGCGGGACACGGCCCAAGAGGAAAAGGCGGCATTGGGCCAAGCAGGTCAAGGCCCCCCGCAGCCGAGGTCGGCGGAGCCAAGCCGATACAGGCGAGGCCACCACGCATTCGGGTGGGGCCGGGCAAAGGGAGGTGGCCCAAATGAGGGCTAAGGTTTAGACCCCGAGGGTGAGGCCGGCCGCCAGCAGAGCGATGAGAAGAATGCGCTGAAATCTAGGGTCGGGTTAGTTATTGCATTTGGGATGGAATTCGCATCTTCTATCGGATTGCTCGACGCCTGCCGCCGTTGTGGTCCCGCGCAGCTCTCGAAAAGCTACTTGCCGAGATGAAGACGAACTTTGAGGCGGCATCAATTGAGCGTGACCACTTGGCGGGGGTTGCGGAGATCGCCTGCGGACCAGCCTTGGGGCCGTGCAGCCTGGCACGGAGGGGTTGGTGGCCCGCGGGGCCCGGTGACCGACCGGGTGCATAAGCTTGAGGTTGAGGCCTTCCACGCCGGGTCAACCGATCATTCACCGCCGTACTCCCACTTTGAGGAGAACGTGAAGCTTGACGCCCTGCGGGGGGGATACGCCGGGCCCGGGTCCGAGAGCGAGCCGGAGGGCATCAAGGCGCTGGTGGAAATCGGGCCGCCGCGAGCCTTGGTTGATCGTATAGCCGGGGATGTCCCGCCATATAGAGGTTGATTAGTTTGCGCCAAGTTTGGCCGCCGTGTTTTAACATTTGATGTATGAGAAATACTATTTGCATGCCTAGTTCGGCTTGATTGGTTGGGTATCGTTTTCGCTTGGCTTTTGGCCCCGGCTTTTCCTTTTTGCACAGGATCGTGGGCTCCGAGGGTCGGAGTGGGGGTCGGCCGACTAGTGCCGTAGTCATTGAGACGTAGGGCCGCCTTGTCGACCCCCGTGGTCCAACCCGCTTGGCGGTCGACCCTTTGCTTATGGTTTGGAAAGGTGGGGTCCGGATTCTTGCTACGGGGGGTGAGGTCGTGGGTCCGTGTTCATTTCCTTTAGTTCGAAGTCGGTAGATCTTCCCTCGGCCCTCGGGCGTGGCCGTGGGCGGCAGAATCCGCTGGGTCCCGACCTCGATCGTGACTTAACCCTCGAGACAAGAAATACTTTTTGAAAAAAGGTCTTATTTTCGTATCGCGTAGCGTGTTCTTCCCCTACCTCTACCAGCCCCTTTCGAGTGACTACTGCCCCCTGGGTGGGGTCGTGTTACTTAAAAGGTAATGAAAGCGAAAAACATCTCTTTATTCGATGATCGGAAACTTTTTACATGATTCGATTATGCACAAGCTTCAAAGGAACTTTAGGGGTAAAAGCGACGTAGTGTTCTATGTTCCATGCATTGGTGAGGACCTCCCCTTTGTGGTTCTTGAGCCCAGACGCCCCCAGTCGAAGCACTTGGTGTATAATGAAGGGTCCTTCCCATGGTGGCGATAGCTTGTGGTGGTCCTTGTTGTCCCGTCGTCGTAGGCGTAGCACCAAGTCTCCGATGTTGAAGGCGCCCCCCGGATGCGGGGGGCCGGGTAACGCCGAGCACCCGGGGTATTTGGCGGAGTGTAGCAGGCGACGCCACGGGCTTCGGCCCACCGGGTCCAAAAGGCCCTCTAGGTAGATAGTGTTTCCTCGCCGGTATACGCCCTGTATTCTGGGGTTCGCATTTGAGGTCGGTGGGGGAGGACGGCTTCGGCCAGAGACCATGAAGAACGGGTGTATCCCGTGGGTTCTACTGGGTGTTGTTCGCAGAATCCGAGTACCGAGGGGAGTTCTTCACCCATCGCCTCCCAAATTTGTTGAGGCGATTGAAGATTCAAGGCTTCAACCCCTGCAGGATCATTCTGTTGGCACGCTCGACGCCTGCTCGTCTGTGGATGCGCCACGGCTGCCCAAATGATTCGATATTGAATTCATCACGTGGTTGAGGAACTTCTTTCCGGTGAACTGGTACCATTATCGGTGATGATCGAAAGTTAGGGACCCCCGAACCGTAGACAATGTTGGTGAAGAAGTGTACGGACTCCTCGTAGCGTGCCCTCGTTATGCGCCATGCTTCGATCCATTTTGAGAACTTGTCGACCGCTACCAGGCCAGGCGTGTGTCTGCCGGGCGCCTTTTTTAGCGGTCCGACTGTGTCCAATCCCCTGCACTACGAAGGGCCGTGGATGGGGATGGTCTGGAGCGCTTGGGCAGGAAGGTGTGTTTGCCGCGGCGTAGAATTGATATCCTTCGCATGAGCGCACTCAAGCTTTCTGTGTCCGACACCGTGGTGGGCCAAGAGAAGCCTTGTTGATAGGCATTTCCCACTATCATTCTGGGACGGCATGATGGCCACAGATTCCCCGTGGGATCTCCTTTGAGGAGTTCCCTTCCTTGCGCGGTCGAGATACACCGCATCGACATTGAAGTGCCCCTTTCAAGAGGTCGCCGCTTATGACGATGAAGGATTTAGCGCTACCGAGCAAGTCTCTAGGCCTCGGGCCTTGTCTGGGGGACGATTTTCGATGAGGCAGTCGAGGTACGGATCTCTAGTCGGGGGGGCTCACCCGCTTTCAGACGCTTGGCCGGGCGGTCCTCGTAACGAAGACCACCGGGGAGCCTCCCCGATAGGTGAGGAACATCCGGGAGCTGCTCCCCCCGGGTCGGGTGCTAGCCGCCGAGGCTCGCAACCCGCCTCGGTGGGTTGGACGCCAGCCACCAAGGCCCTGTGGACCCGCCCTCCGAGGGTCGGGCCTTTTCTGCGAGGATCGGGAATCAGTCCCCCGAGGGTTGGGAGGTCAGCCCCCCGAGGGTCGGATGTCAGCCCCCCGAGGGTTGAGCCGCCGACCACGAGGATTGGGCGCCGCCCCCGAGGGTTGAGCGCCGCCCCCGAGGGCTGGGCGTCGGGCCCCGAGGCCGGCACCCCTTCGTGGGAAGTGGAGTCGGCCGAGGCGAACGTAGGCTTGGGTTGTGTTGGTGTTTCTTAGCGCATCACCAAGTTTGGATCCCCGGTGACGACGCCTTTAAATGCAGCTTGACATTCCTTAACATCATTACTAAGAATAGAGTAAGTCTATCCCCTGGTAATAAGTAAGAAATGCTAGTGGTGTACCTCAATTACCATATCACTAGATCAGCCATGGTACCGAGGTACACCTCACCGCTATTCTCTCTATCGCTACTAGTGATATACCTCGGATGATAGTTTCAATAGCATGGCACGGACAATCGGGCATACCAAACTATTCTTACCTCTATCAAGAGAGTTATATCCCCCAATAACGCTTAGGACTATAGCCTTAGCCGCTAGTACCTCTGAGATGCTATATGGCGCACTTTCAGCATTCCTTGACACTAGGGCTAAAACTATATTCCTAACTACAAAAAAGAGGTAACGATGATCCGGTAAACCTTTGCGGTTTTGATGTTACTCCGCAAGCGCACGGAATTACCGTTGTAACATTTCAACCCGAGAAATCCTAGGTGTCGATTTATATTTTCCCAAAGGAAGGCTAGTGTAGATTTTATTATGAAACCATAATCAAGAATATTATACGTTATATGAAAAGTAGACCAATATTCATAACCGGTAAAACAATACAGCTTTTCATGATAGTGGACACACACATACGGGTAGACGCTCTCTCAAGTGGGGAAGGATGAATGAAGAATAAAGAATAAAAAGAATAAAGAATGAAAGAATATCCTACGTATAAATGGTCCTAATACGCCTAATGTCTAGATAGTGGATAGTCATACAAATACATGAATCGAGCTAGAGTCAGGTTTACGATGGATCGGAAGATCACCGCCGCCGGTCTCCGCCAAATGGGATGGGTGGTAATTTAGACTCCTACACCATAGCCGAACATGGGGGGATTACAAAGGGACGGACATGTGGCTATCACCACCGCCGCCTACCCCTCATCCGTGGACTATGAAGTGCAATCACCAGCTACCCTATACCCGAGCACCACGCCGCATATAAAAAATAGCTACCCAAGCCTCCCGTGTCTCTCACCCTATGGATGAACAAGTAAAGAACTTGGATGTTATGCGATGAACCACCAACCCGCATTACAACTCTATTCTTCATCATTTAAATGTATGAACAACTAAGAACGGAGCTCTATATGCTACTTAACATGATATGAGCACTATGAACTAGCAAGCATATCATGAACAAGGCATATAAACTAGAAGTCCTATGTTCTATGATCTAACTACAAAAACTAGTACCTAGTTCATCTACACAAACTAGTGCCTAGTTCATCTAACAAGATCATAGTGCTAGAACTATACTCTAATTCTAGAACATTGCTATATTGATAAAAAAGAGAAGAAGAGCATAATGGAAAGAATAGTATTCATACCAAAAGTAGCCAAGATGTCTCCTCCTCTTACAAGTTGAGCCTTGCTCCTCTACTACTACTAAGGATAAAGGGAAAAGTGGAGAGGTACACTTGAGAGTACAAGTGAGAGGTGTAGTGTGTTGTGTTTCAAATGACGAGCTCTACCCCTACTTTTATACTAGCTTGAGGTCGGTTCCTGTGGCTGAAGTGAGTAAATGCCTCGGCCAAACCGCCTCTACAACCCGACCAAGGGAACCGCCAGAAGAAGATGGGCCAGGCCGGCCTGGGGTGGGTGCCAAGACTCTGCGGCAGCACTGGGGTGGGGGCCCCCAGCCCCAGAGCCCATAGCCCTCTTGCTGCCCCCGATCTCTCCCCCCGTGGGTTGTTGGCCCAATTGACATCTTGGACTTTGGGCTTTACTTATTTTGTTGGAATACGCCTTGCCTGAAGGCGCATTCTTGTGACCTTTTCCTCTTTTTTTGTATGTTCCCCGTAAAAATAATAATTCTCCAATACAAGTGGAAATAGGTCAATAGTAAAGGTATATGTGAATATATCTATAATAATTCTCCCTTTTGATAATAGTTGGCGGTTAAAGTATGTCGGCAATCGCCGCCTAACAAAATCCTCCAAGCTTACCCTTTGCTGCGCCCTCGAGCAAAGCTAAGAACTTGGTTGTTGATCGGAGTTGCTACAATGCCGATTATGTTTCACAAGTGCTAGAGTTATAACAAAGTTTTCTTCCTTGATTTAAATAAATTGGTCGTCATACTCATCCTTTTCACTTGTCACTTGTGGGGCTTATAGCTATCACTTTATCTTTAGGTTGGTATTTTAGCAAGAGAGTTAGACATAGATTCTCAGATACATTCTACTCTTTTAAATTGTTTTCTTCTCAAAGTTTTGTATTTTTGTATGAAGATCAAAGTCAAATGATTAGATCATAGCAAATTACTAAGCTATACACTTTGATCTGAAAGAAAGTTTATTTTTTTTTTCTTTTGAACTCTTATGCATGATTATCTCTTTTCTGTCATTCCGAGAAGTGGGGGCTATTCTCCTCGGGTACTTTTTGTACCCATTTTTTCGCTTGACGGGTGTCTTTGTACCCCTTGTTTTATTCTCTCTCTTTTTTTTTTGGCACATACCTTTTTGGTATGGTATCTTTTATTGGCTCATGCTTCTTTGGCATGTCATCTTTTCATTTATAGCCCACACTCTCTTTTGACTTCTAAGAGAGAATCAATACTTAGAGAACAAAAATTGATTTTTTATTGTGTATGTGAATTCGATCATGGGAGTATAACAAAGCAATCTACTTTAGATCATATCAAAGGACTTTGGTTTTTATTTAATTTTTAAGACTCGGTATTCAAGCTTTTCTCGAGTAAAAAATTGTAACAAATTCTTAGTCATACCAAATCAAGCTTAATACCATCCCTAGACTAGATCAAGCTCTATACATCCCACTAAGTTTTTAAGTTTCTAGAGTGAATATTTTAAACCAATAAACTTAAACCTTGGAAGAAGACTTAGTCATAAGCTAGGCAATGTATGAATCATAAGATTTAACAACTATTCATCATTTCAACACGAAAAACTATGCATAGCATATTTCACATATTTAGAGTGGAATTTATTTTATCATTTCATTTTTTTATTAGTATTATTATTAATTTTCTTATTATTATTATTATTAAAAAGTGAGGGAAGTATTACCTTTATTCGGGGTCCTCCCCCAAGTCGGGCTTAAAACCTATATGTTAGTGAAGATAATCTCTCCCAAAAGGGTTTTATACTAGTCATGTTTTTGGTTCAGTGGTCAAATGTTTAAGTTTGACCAAGGTAAACTTAGTATCTAAGCTCCATACTTACATGTGAAGTTTATGAAGATATGATTGATCACAAAATCATATTTCAAACCGAAACATATTTGTAAAAAACTTTTATGGG
Organism: Chrysopogon serrulatus; assembly: GCA_015844335.1. Lineage (NCBI taxonomy): Eukaryota > Viridiplantae > Streptophyta > Magnoliopsida > Poales > Poaceae > Chrysopogon > Chrysopogon serrulatus. The sequence goes on along the minus strand of JADLZL010006129.1, from coordinate 9,827 downwards.
TCAGAGATTTTATTTTATATTATGTTTAATTTTCATGATCCTTTATAAACTAGAATTTGGTTCACCGATCAAATCTAGGCAATCGTCAAGTTTAATCGGAGTAAACTTCCTATGCTAAGCACCATGCTTAAAGATAGAAAGTTTATGAAGATATGTTGGTACAATCAACAATCCTCAAACCAAAATTTTGTTTATGAGGGTCATGAAGATATTTTAGTAATATTAGTGGGATAACTTACCAAATTACCTTTTGGTAGAGGGCTCTCTATTTTGAGTCCAGGGAGTCGGACTCTTCTCCTTGTCTTTAGATTTTGAGGAAGACGGAATATTCGTGCTTGGAGAAGAAGGCACGAATGCCGGCAATTTTTGGTCGCCACACCATCTTGGTCTTCCTTGATGGTGTGGTGGTGGGCTTTGGTACTGGTGCGGTGGGTGGCTTCTGAGCCTCCTTGAATTTCCACACCCTTTGATTTGTCATTGGTGATGGTGTGGGTTTAGTTTTGTTTTTGATTAGGCTTGGCATGACCTTTTCTCGCTCTTGCCTCCCCTTGTTCTTGGCTTTCTTCTAAGGCCACCCACTAGTAGGGGTTAATCTCTACTTCCTTGATACCCTGAGGATTTGGCCCGTATTTGATTCTGATCATTTTGCACTGTTCTTGTTTAGGTTGGTGCTCCAGCTGGCCTCTTGTTATAGGCTTTGACTTGCGTGTCTTCCTTTGCTGGCGATTACCCTTCTTCAGTCGCCCTTTGCTAGTTGAGGGATTTGCCGAGGGTTTGGAAACTCTTTTTGACTCCATGGGTTTCTATGTGTAGCCGTAAATGGGCATTTCACTCTCCATCCGTGAACCGAAAGTGGATTTGTCCTGACCCCACATAGATAATGGCGTTGGTGGCGTAAGGAATGGTCTTCCCGTGAGGAGTGGTACGCCATTATCTTTCCCCATATCTAGGACAACAAAATCGTTGGGTACATAATCGCCCTCGATGCGCACCGATGTCCTCGCCATTCCTTCGGCAGCCCTGTCTTGACCGGGTTCCGCCATTTGTAGTTTGAAGTCAATGGGTTGTAGGGGTCCACCGATCAGATTGTCGAATGTCACCTTTGACATGATGTTCACACCGGCCCCAAGGTCACAATATGCATGCTCTAAGACCATTGGGCCAATTGAGCACTCTATGGTTGGTCGCACCTGCCTTTTTTCTTGGTGATAAATGGAGGGTCTGTAAGATACCCGGTCATAGACGGAAGGCTTAAAAGGCCTTGTGGTGACCATTTTGGACGTATTTGAGGGGTGTTTCGGGTTGTCCCGATTCTCCTCATTATTGGGAGGTAAAGCGTTACGCTATCTCGAGCTAATTGAGTTTCTAACATCTTATTAAAGCTCAGCTTGATTTTTTAACAAAGGTAAGATAGATTTTCTATTTTTGTATTTAAGTTTTCAAACATCTTATCATTATAAGATAGTTTTTATTCAAATTTTCATTTATTTTTGCTTGGCCTAATACCAAATCTTTTGCTGAAGGTTGGTTCGGTTGTAATTGGAATTGAAGTTCGAATTACCTCCCTTGTTGGCGGGTTGATTATTCCATCCACCATTATTTTGTTGGCGATACCCGCCACGCCAAGGTTGATGTAGGCAGCTTCTTCGGGTTTTGGGGCGCTATTCCCCAAGTGGCCAACATTGCCTGCACTTCACACGCCATGTGTGAGTCTATAGCTTGACGTGCCCTTCTTCATGGCCTCTTTCTCATGGGCTCTTTCGTCCAATCTTTTGAGCAAGAGTCCATTTTTTGTGATAAGCATATTCTGCCTCCTTGACAAAGATGCATGCCTTTTGTTTTTTGTGACTAGGACCTTTCTCCCCCATCCTTGATTGGACAAGATTTTCTCAATCGAGCTTTTGCTCCAAAGGATAGTGAGGGAAAGGAATGCTCCTTCACCGGCAGCCGCCCGCATGGTCCTTCCACATGAGGATTAACCCTCATAGAAAAGTTTGCGTAATCATCCAATCTTCCATCCCATGGTGGGCGTGCTTGAATGTAGTCTTGCAAAGCCTTGTCCCATGCCTTGCAGATGTGTTCTCCGTGCCGCTTTACCTGAATGATGTGATCTTCCCTCTAAGGGCGCTTGTTTTGCCTAGAGGGAAGAAATCGCAAGGAACGCCGAAAGCATCACTTGGCCCGTATCAACAAAATCCCCGGTCCTTAGAAATCCATCGCTTTCTCCTTCCCCATGAGGGAGAAGGGAAACGCATCTGCGCTTAATGGCCTCCTGCGACGCCTTCCTTTATGACGATGGTGTCGCGCAGCCTCCAGGAACCGTTGGAGATGAGCGCTATTACCTTAATACCGGCAAGCCACGTAATGTGCTTGCCCACACCATGTAGTGATAAGACCCGGTGTGAAGTTCAAAGTTCTTGTCACCAAGGTTCACGGCGGGCACAATGGAGCACGTTGGCAACATTGGGGGACAGCGTACTCAAGGAGTGACTTTTTCGGCCATAGCGGTGATCTCGGGTGCGAAGGTGGACGGGTTCGGTTGTCGGGGAGTACTTGAAGAAGAAAAGCGGTGCGGGACCGAGTCTTTTTTCAAGATAGCCTACGGATTCTTTGGTGAAGTTTTCCGGCGGAGATCGAACCCAGTCATACACTATCTCTTTTCATCCACAACGAGGGAGAAAACAAAGAAAAAGTTATCTGTATGAACAAAGGGTTACTTTTACACAAGTATATTATCCAAGTTTATGTTTTCATATAAAATCTTTCCTAGCCTTTCCGACAACGGCACCGAAATGCTTGTTGGCGTTTTCTTAGCGCATCACCAAGTTTGGATCCCAGACAAATAAGCGCTTGACATTCCTACTATCATTACCGAGAATAGAGTAAGTCTATCCCCTAAATAAGTAAGAAATGCTTGGGGTGGTGTACCTCAATTACCATATCACTAGATCGCCCATGGTACCGAGGTACCGTTGGTATTTTTAACTCACTTTCTATTTAAATAAGTTTTAAGTAGGATTATTCATAAGCTATCATTGATATCATACTGCCAAAGGTCACATTTTTACCCTGAGGTTTTAAATATCGTATTCACAAGAGAATGCTTGTGATAATGACAAAGTATATAGACTTAACCTCAATTAGTATAGATCATATCAAGAAAAAGGAAATAGCTAATGTACTCTAGTTCCGACTACCTAGAACTTTGTATAATATCGCCTTATCTGCAAGTGACTTAATAGGAGAAGAAACAGTAATCTACCTACCAGACACCTATCGCCCCTGTCTGGCCCATCAACGTGAAGCGGGACTAAGAGGGATTCAACGCAGTATAAAGTCACCTACGCCGAGCTACCACTATCCGGCCAATCGGACATCCACAAGTAAACCTAGCCTAGGCACCACGCCTACACCAATTAAATACTACTTCAACCAAGCAATTACCAAGATCAAAAGTCCTCAATATGAGATGTGAACTAAAGAACGAATATAAACGATCGCTTATTTGAATCGTAATAGTAAATACAAAGTACTCTAACGCCATCCGGCTATGGGGTTGAATCCGTAATAATGACAACCACCAAGAAGCGCCATGCGCCGAGCGCTCCTCCGTAATCTCTACTCCCTCTACTCAATTCTCTATCTCTAAACAAGACTAGATCTAGAAGAACTAGTCTCTCCTAATTGCTACATCTAGATGAACTAGCTAGAACTAGATGAACTAGACTAGATCAACTGGGGACCCTAACCCTAATCTAATGAAGAATATGAAGCCTTGGGGTGTAGAATGCCTCTGGGGGAGCCTTGGGCCATTATATAGGCCGAGGTGAGTAGGGGGCAAGGAACCCACGCCACGACCGTGTCTTCATCTCATGTGCACCGTCGGATCAAACCGACCTCAAATCAACGGATGCCGCGATTGACTCCATGCAACCGAGGGAGGAAGACCTGTAAGGCGGCGGTGGTCGGTGGAGTTGGGGGGGGCCAAGCTCTGGGGGGGCCGGCCGCCCCACCTTATCTCCTCCGCCCCCCCTCGGCCGCTTCGGGTGTCTTAGACCCTTCCGAGTCCTCTAGCGATGTTGTTCGATGTGGATCAATTTTGTGATAATTATGCATTGAAATTCTTCTTTATCCTTTTCTCGAAAAAATCCTCGGAAAATATAGAATATGCAAAACTCGTAATTTGGTTCGATAAAAGCCCTCCTAGACTAGTATGTTTTCATGTTCTCCTTCAGTTTAAAGTGCTAGTAAAAGTTGACGCCTAAGGAGTGTCAACAATACCCCCAGCTTACCTTTTTGCCAGCCCTTGGCAAAACAATCTAAATCTAGTTCTTAATAACTTGGATCAGAATTGGCTGTAATACTTTTATTTTTAAGCTCACTTGCTTTTAAACATAATTTTCCTTTGGTTTGCACAAAACTACTCTAACTTTCAAACTTACCCATTTTCTTTACCTTTAACTATGGAGCTTACAAATTTTGTGCATAAATCTTGAGCAATCGAAAGATAGAACAATCAAGTCAAGCACTATGTCTCAAATTCTTTACAAAGACTAATATTCCAGAGTTTTGTAAATTTTCGCAATAAAAACTCGAGCTTAATTGTATGACACCCTCAAGTCTCTCAATGTATGTGGTATTTATAGTTTCTGAGGCATTAATGATGTTATGCCTTCTACAACTAAGTATTTATTGTGGAGCCTATAGGGAGTGGCAATAACAAGAATGAACATACTTGCAATTCATATATTGTAAAGTCAAACAATAGATCCATAGAGAATCAAGGCATTCAATCAAATCAAGATGTGCATGTGTGTGGCGTAAGGTGGATAGGTGCATATATGGTATTTAGTGGCTAATCCTAATTTACTTTTGCTCTTTAAAAAATAATCTTCTTCCTTAGAACTCTTTCGGGAAAACATGGGCTATCTTTATTCTCTTCTTTTTTTTTTTTTTTTTTTTTCTTTTCTTTTATCCTGAGGCGGGCATCCTTTGGTACCCATTGTTTTAATTGCCGGGACACTTGTCCATCTTTTTACTCCCATTTTTTTACTTTTGCATAGCCACATGCATCCTTTGAATATAAATAATTAGAGAGAGATAATGATAAGAACTTAGAGCAATTTAAAATGGGGCCGTCCTATAGGTATATTTTTTTTTGGGTGTTTACTCCTAATGTAGGAGAAAAATATTTTTAAGGGTGGATCTAGATGAAAGTGAAAATGATCAAGCGCTTACTTCCTAGAGTAGGAGTAATGCATATGTGGGTGGAGTGCGTAAGGATCTTAATTTTTAAAAGCATGACAAGACCTCATAAGGTATATTCCAAAGGTTGACTAAAACTCAATGTAAAGCAAAAAGATAAATGTGCAAAGGTTTTCCTAATTCTAAATGTATCATATATGGCTTTGGTAGGAATTTAGATTTTGTCATACAAGAGCTCATCATGTAAGATTTTAGGTTTTCAAAATAAATCTTCGAAACTTAAATGCTAGGAATAAGATAAATAGCAGTTAGACCTTCATGTATCATATCGATCAATTACCTAGACTTTAGCTCAAGCATATGCCTCCACCAATTTCAGGTTCGAGTAAATTTTTATATCAAAGTAGTCATATCCAAACTCGGGAGAATCCATGGTTAAATACTAGGCACTTAAAAGAAATTTCAAGTAGAGCAACTATTCATCATTTCCACTTTAAAAAGATTAGAGAGAGAAAGTTCTTTTAAACATACTTTAATTATTAAATCTAACACACACTATAGCTTACTAAAATAAAATTAATAGTAAAGACATACTTTAATCACGATGATAACGGGGCATCTCCCAAAGCTAGTCCTATTGATCGCATCGAGCCTTCATGTGCCCGAATATTTTTGTGTTTTTTCTTAATTAAGGGTGAGCCTCATGTGCTCATATAGTTTTGGCATTTTTAAATTTTTTCTATGATACTATTGTAAACCTTCATGTGCTCACATATTTTTGGTATTTTATGACTATAAAAAAGTAGACTCGATAATCGCCTAGGTATAGTTACCCTGATAACTAGGGGATGCTCCTCCCCCAAGCTAGATGTTTGCAATTTTGGTGTTAATGATCTCGTGAGTGAGGTAACCAAAGAAATTGCCCTAGTGGATGCCACACGATAGACTCTCTCCTTGTCATATCGTTGTTCCTGCATAATTATACCCAACAAGAAAACCAAAAACTCGAGGCTCGAATTTAATAATAGGTTAGTGATCACCAAGAATTGATTATTCCTTGAGTTGATTTGAATTGATAGATTCTAGCAGATTCTTTTTAGGATTTTCTAGATTAATTATGCAAAAATTGAATATATTAGTATGATGATATATAATTATATTTTTATGCCTACGTAGAATATTTATTCTTATGGGGCTTAGGCTTTTATAATGTGAGAAAGTAAATATAGAAGGTAATACTTTTTTTTATGCCACCGCAGTAGAAATATTCCCACAGGTTACCATAAATTTATTCACTTGGGAATTTTAATATTTTATGATGCAAAAATGAAGCAATAAAGATTTTTATTTTATTTTATTTATTTTTTTTCTTTTAATATTTATGTAGATGAATATATTAAAGTAAAATTAATGTAGATAGAAATACTAATTAATTAGGATAACTACCATATTACCTTATGGCAAGGGCACGGAATCTTAAGTTTACCGACGTAACTTATTCTTCCACTCTTGTGTATCTCTCCATCTTGGAGAGATGGAGGTCTTGATAGTTGCATACCTCTAGTGATGATGATGTCACTTTTGTTTTTTGATTTGACCAATAGGTTGAAGTAAGTGCTTTAATTATAGCCGGGCAAAGATCTTGCTCAAGGTGCATGTTCACGTAACACTCACTTATAGAATTAATGAACTTTGCTCGATGTGTTCTATTTACAAAACCAAGGCAGAGATCATGCATGGGCTCAAGGGTGGAAAGACACCAATAGAACCAAATCTATTTCTTTTTTATTTATTTTTATCTCAGACACATTGAACAAGATAAAGTTAGGGTTACATGAATTATTTATTTATGTCATGAGTGGTAAGATCAAAAAGATTGGGCATTTAATGTTACATTTAAGTTCACATGGCGTAAAAGAAATAAAGTTGCTTAACCAATGGAAGGATAAATTTTCACATGAGTATGACTATCATTTTCCCCAAGATTGAATATAATATTTTAACTTATTTGGTTAAGAGAGATTAAGAGTAATAAATAAGGAACAATATAAAAGATGCATCATGTTGAGTTAATTAGGTTAATCACTCAAAATTGTAACCTGACATGTTTGTGTTTTAATTTATGTGAACATTCAAGATCAAGAGAAGAGAAAGGACCACTTACCTTTAAAATATTACTTATTATTAGAGCGTGATAGCACCAAGTGATGAAGAGTAAATTGACCGGTGGTGCTTTTCCTTCTCTTGTATCTTGAGTTGTTCATAGACATCTTTGACCCTTTGTCGATTTATTTTTTTGCCATCTTTTTGCTTTTTGATCTTTTGACTTTTTTTACACAAATTATTATTATGCCTGCAATAGATTAGTGGACAAGCACATACCCGAAGGAATATACAGATTTTGAAACACAGGCTTGTCCAAGATTTTATTTTGTCTATGCTTAATGAAAAGATAATATTAATATTGTTTAGCATAAATCATATTTTATACGCATATGACTTAAGGCAAAGTAACTTGTAGTAAAGGTAAAGTGAATGAATCTATTAATGCTCATAGTTCTTTCATTCATGATGAATGAGCTATGTCTTTTTTTAAAAGTTATTAAAGTTAAGCATGTGCTCCTATAATATCTCTAATTCGAATTTATCTCAAAATATCAATGTCTACTACAGTATCTTATCGCTTCAAAAATCAACCTAGACACCACGTCTAATTTGACTTAGGAAGGCATTCTAACCTAAGCACCACGCAATTCAAAAGCCTTTGAAAGTAAAAATCAATCCACCCTTAGTTCAAGAATCAAACTAAACACCTTGTCTAATTATGACTCAAGAAAACAAGCTTAAACTAAGCACCATGCCTAATTCAAAGGTATATGAAATTTCTCCAAACCTTAAACATACTATAGCAAGCAAAGGTAACATAAAAGTTTATAGAATGTTATTCAAATAGAGATGAAAAGAGTATGATTAATAAATTGAATAAAGGTAGAGCAACTAATATTAGCATATAGAATTTTCTAAATAAGACCATTCCCCAAGCTGGAATTTTACAAAGCAAAATGTAAGCTTGAGGATATAATTCAAAATTGCATAATGGTTGTTTTGACATACCTGGTGCCAAACATGTAATGTTAGACAAAAATACCCAAAGGAATATTTTGATAATTATAACTCTGCTCAATTCACAAAGGGTATAAATAAAAGGTGCAAGCTCAATTAAAATAAGAGTGGTTACTGGGGACACAAAGTTGTTCTTAGCAAACCTTCCTGATTATCATACTTTAAAATTGGTGAGGTGGTTTTCCCTCTAGAACATTAGCCCTTGTGCACCTATATCCATATTACAACGAGATCTATAATATTTATGAACATAGATGCACTACAAACTCACCCTTAATGATTTTATGAGACAGTAAAAACTAAGGGGGTTGAAGATCTCGTGTGGTAATATTAGAGAGAGACTCAAAAGATTCAGTGAGATTTCTTATATGAGCATGGATTTAATAAGGTGTTGATGAGATAATTTCTCATGCTCATCATGTAATCTCTTTTAAACTCTAGGGTGTCTATTCATGGATGTCTATAGGCAACAAGTTTATCTCTATCATTTCTGCTGCCTATGACATTACTGATCGATGTTTTGGTTTTCTAGGATTTCCCATGAAATCGATGTCTCCAAGGCTGGTCTCTACCCCAAAAGCCTCTCCAAATCCTGGGTAGTTCTAGAAATTAAATTTAAGCTCACCGCTTAAAAACAAGCTTTAGATGCTAGAGCTTCATCTTCTTCCATCCTATTCTTTCACAATGGCATATGTACATTTCCAGAGTATGTACTACCGCCGTTTCCCTGCCATTTAGTTTGCTCTTTCTCTTGGGTATTCCCATAATGACCCTTACTTTTAAGATGTCTTGATAGTATTTCTTTGTGGATTATTATGAGGTTTTAGTGGGTGAAGAGCATAAAAAGATTCATTGCGGAGTCAAGGATAGGAGTTTAGAGATGGAGTTCAAAGACATCTAATGTGAGCATAGAAGGTGAGAAGATAGGAATTTATTCCTCAAGTGGGTTAAGCTCTCCTTCTATGGCATCCATTCCAGCATGCCATCCTTTGCATTCTAACTTTCCAATGTGCTGCGAGATAGGAAAAGGAAGTTGACTACACTTTTTCCTAAAGATACTCTGAGAAGATGTACATTTGTTTTATGAGGCATCTTAGCCAGCTGGAAGTCGATCATCAAAATTAGTGCTGTCAGAGATTGCATTAGCTAAATCTGGAAAATGGAATGAGATTATAAGTTTTAGCTACCCAGAGACTTCCTTACATCTAGTTCGAGTGATAAGATATCCCAATCATTAATTAGTGAACATGAGCGAGGCTCACTTAGCCGTGTTGGCATGATAGGTTCCATAGATTTTTGGTAGGCTCCAGTCACAAGGCATGCCAGTAAAGATAGATAGGAAATAAAATTAAGAAGACATCCCATAAGGATGAACACAAAAGAAGAAATTGTGAAGGAAATTTGCCGATAAAGCGAGATTAAAGCATCCATAAGGATGAACAGCAAAAATTATTGAAGAGATACAGGATAAAATAAGAAAAGATAAAGTATAATACAAG
>JADLZL010006126.1:0-92012 GCA_015844335.1 Chrysopogon serrulatus | reverse complement strand
TGGAAAGCTAGATGTACTCCCAGAATCAAGTTCTTTGCTTGGCTAGTCCTGGTGGAACGTCTCAATACCAAACACATGCTACAAAGAAGAAATCTGCACATTGAAGATGACCCTCTCTGCATCATGTGTGACAGTGGAGAAGTTGAAACCATAGACCATTTGTTCTTTGACTGCATCTTTGCAAAAGAATGTTGGGCAACTATCAACCTGAATTGGGATGAATCTCTACCCCTGATGGACAGGTTCATGCAAGCAAGAAGCACACATGCCATCCCCTTTTTCACTGAAGCCAGCCTGATAGCAGCATGGGAACTATGGAAGCTTCGCAACGACAAAGTCTTTCAGAGAAGAGACCCAAGTCCTAATATTTGGCTTTCTAATTTCAAAAATCAGTGTCTTCTCCAATCTGTTAGATTTCAGGATGATCTTAGGAATTCGTTTTGTGTTTAGCTGGATGCCTTCAGCTGATCTGTATGTAAGACTACTTATCTCCTTTTTTTTATAATTAATTAAATTTGGCGCACTGTGGGGATCTCCCCCACAGTCTTTTCGGTCAAAAAAATTAGAATATATATTTCGGATCATTAAATTTGCACTCAGCATTAAAAAGGAAGAAAAGATGGAACTTCTTATGTTAACGTGAAGCTGCATGACCTGCTGCCGTGTATTATAGCTAGGCCGGTTGATGGCCAGGCCAGGTTGCTGGTTTTCCTACTTCCTTGCGCTTTCTGATCTGCTGCTATGATCAACACCTAGCTAGGCCGATTAGCCAATCGGCTGAGCTGGCTGGTTCCCTGTACAAGGTGCTGCTCTCCTGTTATTTCTTTTATTTATTTATTCCATGTTGCATGTGCCCGGCAGCTGCTCCTGTGGTGGTCGACTAGTTCAGTTTAGCTGCAGGCTGGCCTGACTACCTGTCCCCTATACTCTGCTACTTAGGCTATCCGCACTCATGATCCTCTATTTTCATTCTCTATATATCCTGGTCATCAAGATTCTCTTCTCTATGCACGTTTCTTCCGCACTCATCATCCTCTATGTCTTATACTCTACTAGGTAGCATGCCCGTGCGTTGCTACGGGATAATAAACTTTGTTCTTAAAACACACGGATCACACGATAACAATATTGTGAATTAAATATCATTGCTAAACTGACACTTAATCGCAAAGGAGATCGTGAAATTAACAAAGTCAAGGAGAGCGGTGTCACAGCTTATATGCTCTACAATATAAACTTTTCAGTGATACGTCTAAGATAATATTTTATGTCGGTAGGAAGATATCTTTGATATCTATTTTTTTCGTGCGCCAATTAATCCACGAATAAGTTCCGCCGCATCTTCATACCATCTTGTATACATATTCGAGTACATATGTAAATATTAGTATCCTCACATGGGTAACACAAAGTATCTGTGGCAAGATTTACCATCAGCAATATACAGAAATATTTGAATCATGGGTGTTATTATTGCAAGCGACGATGACCTCAGTTAGCTACTCATCTTTGTCATCTAGAATGTTATTTTTACGGATGAATTTTCATTTGAAGATATCACTGTCCCATTTAGGAATGTCGACAATGGCCAAAACTGAAAGCTGATAACTTGATAGGAGGAGGAGAGGTCGGACCTGGACTATGACGATGACGCGGCAATGACGGAAGATGGTGAGGACCTGCTCTTCGTGTGTTCACTCGTCGTGCTGCGCGTCTCCGTTTAGAATGCCTGTAAAATCCGACAATAGCATACCTGTTCGGTGAGCTCGATCGAGGCAGGCCCACCCTTGCTGTCATGTTTGTTAACTTAGATGGATGGTTTGCATTGTAAGCATGTGTTCCTGGTTTCGTTTTGATGGCACAGTTCAAGAAAACTTTACTGCTGTCACTACTGAGACCTTAATACTGATTCCTGAAGAACGCATACACCATGGCACCTGTGACAAAAGCGTGGGAAAAGATCTAGGCGGTGAGCATACCTGTTCGTTGCTCGTCGAAGGTGAAGGGGCCAGACGGCGAAGGGATTAATTGACGAAGCAGCAACAGTCCAGCGGCGGCCCGTCTAGGCGGCAGGGCACGTCGCGTCCAGCAGCAACGTTGAGGCGTCGGCGCGTCTGGTGGTGGGGGAAGGTAGGCAGCGGATGGAGCGAGTCGCCTCTCTTCCCTTCCCTTCCGGTGTTGACGATGCTGCTTGTCTACTGCCTCCGATGTGCGCCGGTCGTGGCCTCCCTTCCGTTGTTGATGATGGCCTGTCCCTGGTCAGTGGTGATGGTGATGAGGCCTGAGGGTGGGATGGGGCGTGATCGCAGGGCGGTTTCCTATCGTGGGCAGCAGGGCGACGTCAATCGCGGAGGCACGAATCCGGCAGTTTCCTATCGCAGGCTGCAGCAGGGCGACGTCGCGAAGGTGCGGACCCGTGAATGGTAGAGCGACGACTCCACGAATGGCACAGCGTGACGGCGACCTAGAAAACGCAGCGGCGGTAGGTCCACCGGCGCGCCGAGGCCGATCACGGACACGATATGGCGTGCCGAGGCCGATCCCGGAACAGCCGTAGTCGGTCTCACTGGCTCCTCCTCAACGACGACAACCATGAGCATGAGGGGTTCAGGGTGAACTGGACGGCGGCGATCTGCACTATCGGGCGCACCGGCTCCTCCTCGACGACGATGGACCCGAGCAGAGTTCGGCATGCACTGGTCGGCGGCGATCCGCACTGCCGGGCTCACCAGCTCCTCGATGATGATGGACATGAGCGGGGTTCGGCGTGCCCTGGTCGGCGGTGATCCGCACCAACGACGATGGACACGAGCGGGACACGAGCAGTATGGTGGTGACGAGATGGGCACGTACCTGTGGTGGTGACAAGAGATACGTAAGTGATTAGCTAGCTTTATTTCTGTTTCCTTCTATACGTGACTGCTGCTTGCCTGTTTCCTTTTGTGCGTAGTTTCCTTCTGAGAGTTTTCTTTCCTTCCAAAAGTTTTTCTTTCCTTCGGCGATTGCTCCAATCGCACGAGGCGGAGGCAGGACGACGAGGCGATGCAAATGCCGCACCAAAAAATTGTCTTATCTTTAGTCTTTTTAGTTGTGAGAGATGAGAGATACTAACTACCAACATCGGTCCCACTTGTCATCCTCTATAAATTTTATTCAAATATATCCATATGAGATCTTGTTTTGAAGTATTTATTGAAACGAATTCAGTGGTGTAATCGGAATTTAATTTGGTTTTTTCGTTTGTGAGTTATAGCATTTTTTGTTACGGAAAAAAGTGGGGTCCACCACTGCACTTCCTCCCATGCACTCTCTCTCATGTGCCGTCTCTCTCTCGCATGTGCTGTCGCACGCGCTTTCTCTGTTTCGCGTGGGGCCAACGCTGTACCGTGCGTGCGCTACCCCGGTATTTGCAGCGGATGGGCACCGGTGGCGTACGCGTTTACAGTGCGCGCTGCAGAGCACTCCTCCGGTAAATGCTCCTCTACATGCACAGGTGGAATGTACCGGACGGTTATACCGTCTCCGGTGCGGACAGTCTTAACCGGCTTAGCTGGGTCACGAGCCAGCTAGGCCGAGTTTCTCTGCTGACCTTTCTACGTAGCTGCTGGTGCCCGCAAAATCCGGCTTAGCCGGTTTGGAAACCGGCTAGGCCGGTTCCCTGTTCCAGTTTGACTAGAACTCGTCTTGGTCGAGATTTGGATGGGATTTTTGATAGAAAACTTGAAGATTACGATCTGGAGTGTTTTCTATTGGATAAGACCACCCCCTATATATATATATAAAAGAATCATGGCCGATTGAAGGATCCAACACTCAATCGTCAAAAACTCATCTATAACGTAGGTTTCGGCGGTTTCACCTCTACCTTGCTGTTCGGCTCGATTCTCCACGAGTTTAGTCGGCGTCCTAGGCGGCCTTGCTGGTCCTAGGGCAATCTCCACGTGCTTCCTCCTGACGGATCCTTCCGGAGGTGGTTCGGGAGCGTTTTCGGCCATCAACGAGCTCCACATCGGCTCCATCATCGGCTCCATCAATCTCTAGATCGGTTTTGCCGGTTACGCTACGTTGTTGCTGCGTTGCAGGTTGATCTACAACCTCTTTGGACGTCCAAAGCCCTGCTGGCGTGTTGGCACGGATCGGATTCGTCGTCAACACTATATCTCGTATTGCTTCCTTCATAGTTCACACCCTTGCCATCAAGGATAGATCCTGAATTGATCCTGAATTTGGGGGGTGGCTTCTCCACAAAATCTGCAGAAAGCAGAATCATACCAAAAGTTTCACCAGACAATGATGAAGAGAGGCTACTGCATTCTTCATTCAGGTTCCACCTGGCCCCAATGAGGCCTTCCCCGTTCAATAGAATCAATACAAATACAGCCAACAATACTCTACACTGGAATCCACAGCCGCAAGGACAATGTCAGAGAAAGAATGAAAATGAGGAGCAAATGGCATGGTTGATTAATCACAGGCGCATGCGATGTGTTCCCAGCAGGCTCATTTGAAGGAGAAATGGCGGAACCTCCTGGGATGCCAGCTTCTCCAGGTCCTGGTGCAGGTGATGGAGAATAAGACCCATGGTTTGCCACAGTTGGCACCGCCGTGAGTGGGGGAAACTGATGTGGTCCTGTAATCATGGTCAAAGTGATTGAAACAAACAGACACCAGTAAAGATCAAAACAGAAGAATTCATGATGCATAGCACTGGGCAAATGAAATAACAGCATCTATGAAACAAACTTCTGTCGCTATATTTCCTACTGTTAGCTATACTGAAATACATTGAGAATCATGTTATTTGGTTAATGCCTTAATCCACATTTTATAATGTCAATGATGTTCCAGAAACATTGTCTGAATAAGGAATGGTATATTTTCACTCCTCCTTTTCCTTTGACATAAAAAGTGTGGTCAGGTGAAACATGCCAATTATCTACAATGCAGCTTCCTCAAATGTTGTTGCACTTGATAATTTAGTTAAATGACTATCACTTTATTTATTTAAAAGGGTTTGCTTTGGTACAACCTCAAATTAAGAACTATACATAACTTTAAAACAAGGGACACAGTGTGAGGCAGGGTTAATCTGATACTAACTAAAACATATATATATATATATATATATATATATATATGACACAAAGATCAAAACCATGTTTGGTTTAAATCCAAACCAAGGGGCCAGACTAATAATCTGAGGACATGAATATGAATATCTTTCATTAAACTTAAAATCACACATCAGGTTCGTCCTTTATTCTTTCTTCTAAAAAGGAGGTGCAGACCTAAAAAAATCCCATAGGTTCTGATTAGACAATACATTTATTGACGGATGTTTGAAAGTGCAGCTCCGGACAAGTCAATCCCATGTCAAAAAGGAAATTTGAACAAAGAAGTAAAGGACTGAAATTTATTTCATCAGCACTTCAGTAGCTAAATATGAAGCAGACTAGAAGTGAAGATTGCATAAATACCTGGACATATAGGTTGAAGACCTGAGGATAGCCTGCACATGCATTGTAAGATGTGATCATCTTCAAGTTCCACTGTTTAGATAGAGCAAAAACAAAATTACTTAGGATTTTTTTTGCTTACGATGTTGCGATGGTTCCATTGACATAGCCAGCATAGTTGCAAGACGATACACCGCAGCCACCAGTGGTGGGTTGTGCGGTCACATTACCAATAATTAGGCTGCTATTAGAGCATTGCATACTTGAACATGATGCTGTCAGTGAAGCCGGTGTGCAATACAAACTGTAAGGAAGTGAGGGAGTTATAGTCCGAAACAAATAAAAGGCAAGAAAACTACATTGAACAAAAGGTAGTATAAGTTTACTTGAGATCTGCTGGCCCGCAACTGCACTCCACACAGTTCCCAGCAGTCAGTGCATAAGTTCCATTTGCCACAAGCAATCCATAGTCCGAAGCAGAGTTAGGAAATGCTGAGGCGCAAGCTAATTAAAGAAACAAATGGTTGTCATTAGAAAGAAAGTACTGATCAGCAGAGAGGACTGCGAAATTAGAAAGTATGCTTCTCAACTATCATTACTGAATCAATAAGCAAAAAGAAACGTATGCCTCCATGGAAGTAAAAGACCCTTTCATGAAAAATGAAGACCTACCATTGCACATTTTTATAAGTTATCTTTAGCTAATGCACTAACCAAAAAATTAAATTACTCACAAGCGTGGCTTGTCCCAAGCCCCAACCATAGATCAGCTTTTTGCAGTGGTGCTTTAATTTTAAAGTTTAAAGCCATTACTGCATCCTACGTTTGTAAAATCCAAAGGCTCGCAATTCCTTATAACAAGTTAAAAAGGGCCCAAAGTAAACTATGTAACATTAAATTGGGTCTTTACAGAACTATCCCTTTAGACTTTCACAAAGGTACACCTGTCAACGGTCAAGCAATACTTCAGGTATTTAATTTCTCTGGCCTACGGTTATTGACAATCAATAAGCCTAGAAATGCTGGGTAGTTATTGGCAAACTAGATCCTTACAGATCTTCAGTATGTTTTCAATCAATTTATTAGTCAATTTAAGGGGAAAGTGATGGAATGTTGCCAAGTAATGGCTCTGCAATTGCCACGGCAGTTTATTCCAATCTTGTTGCATACACTGAAATCCAACGAGTGAATTTGTTTACCAGGCAATGGTATGGCAAGGATGTCGCCTGGTGCGACAATGGGGTTCCCCAAGGCGTTCACATTGCTGATATCAGTGACGGTGGTTGTGTGGCTGGCGGCGATGGATTCCACGGTGTCCCCGACCTGCACGACATAGGAGAGGTACACAGCGGGGAGGTTGTTGTCGGTGGAGTTGAAGCAGACGCAGGGAAGCGGGATGACGAGCTCCTGGCCCGGGTTGAGCGGCGCGTCGGGGTCCTCGGCGGCGAGCCCGTTGGCGGTGCGGATCTGGTCGGACGAGGGGAGGCCCGCGAAGACGACCTCGGCGATGGAGCCGAGCGTGTCGGAAGGCCGCGCGGCGTAGCGGACGGCGACGGACTTGCGGACGCCGTCGGCGCAGGCGCAGCGGGTGGGCACGCGGAGGGGCGTCCCCTTAGGGAGGATGCGGTTGGCGGCGCCCGGAGAGGCGAAGTCGAGCGCGTTGGCAGCCAGCACCGCTGCCGGGTCGGCGCCGAAGAGCGCCGCCACCTCGGACACCTTCATGTCCGCGTAGAGCGTGTAGCCCAGCAGAGCCGGGCAGGCGTCCGCGCCAGAGCACGGCTCGATCGTCGTCTTCGCCGTCGCGCCGGGGAACGCCGCCGCCGCGAGAAACAGCAGCAGCACAGTCACCGGCGTCGGCATTTGGGCCCCGAGGGTTTGGTTTAGGGTTTGGGCTTGAATAGTAGGGGGAGGCACGCAGGGCGAAGTGAGCTCGCCGCCGGCTGGAGCTCGTCGCAGCCCTGCGCTCTGTAGTGTGAGGGCCCGTAGTGTGAACGCGGGTTCGAACTGTGTGGAGAGTAGGTGAAGTGTGTGAAAGCTAGGCGCACACGGAGGCGTCTGGACTGTCAATGACGGATGGGGTTAGAGAAACTCGGGCCCACACGTCGGTGAGATACTAGCTAGTTTGGTCAACATGCAAGGACAGGGACACTTCTTCTCAGGGAGACGTTGAGCTTGAAAAACGTGGCATGAGGGGGAGACGGGGGGACAAATGTCTCGTGACCAGGTCTACAAACTCTCTGTTACTGTGATGTGTGGGCCACACTTTGATCCACCGTCCACGTGTCCCGTTGCACAACGGAAACATTGCCGAGCGTAACGGAAGTACGGAACGGATCTTGGGTCAAGCTTAGGGTTTTCGTTGGGCCGGATCCACCCAGTCTAGCCCCATGCTCCCAGCCTCCCCTTTTAATCCCAATTATATTTTTCTCCCGAAAATTCTCATTAGTATTTGTACTTATTATTAGTTAGTGCTTCTGTCATTCTAAATTATAAATCATTCACCTTTTCTAGATTCATATATATTAATATATAATATTATTAGGTACCTATATACGCAGCAAAAACTTACGTCGTTCGCTTATCTAATGTCAGCTTATTCTATGAGAGAGAATAAACCATTATATGGCTAATAAGCCAACTGATAAGATAAGCATCTAGAAAAATTAGAACAACTTACAGTTTATAAACGTATAAAATACTTCCTCTATCTCAAAAAAGATATGATCCTATGGTTTGAATGTTGTCTCAAAACTAATGGAAACCTATGATAGAAATAAGCTCTTAGGTAGGACCCACAAATAAAAAAAGACAAAATGCCATTGAAAAATCACAGCACCACACTACCCTATCCGTCCATCCATGATTTTTCCAGCAGCTTTCGGGCTGCAGCAGCTGGAAAAAAAAAAGAACACTACTCCCTCCGTCTATAAAAGACCGCCATTATAGGACTTTGAAAAACCGTATTTAACTACTCATTTTATTCAAAAATTTTGTATATATTACAAAACAAATAAATTATTATTAAAGTATCTCAACTGATAAAATAAGTCGTAATAAGATACATGACATTTGTTTCAAAATTTTAAATAAGACGAATGGTCAAACATGTTTTTTGAAAGTCCTATAATAGCGGTCTTTTGTGGACGGAGGGAGTAGGTCTTGAAGGACCGTAAGAAAGCCCGGAGGTGCCGACAGCAACTAAGCACCCCCTACCCATCCTGTTCTGAGCATTTAGAATCATCTGAGGCATGTCTGGAGAAGATATAGGAGGGGCATATGTGTAATTTCCACCTCCACTAATCTGGCCTTAAAAACCGAGATTTCCATGTTCTGTGAGATGGAGGGAGTAGCAAACATATTAATATGTTGCAACAGGACACGATTTATGCATGGTGTGCCAAGAATAATGAGGTAGCTATATGAAGTAGTAAACATAGCCAATGATTACTTTCTACTAGAGAGGTGGAGCCCATTGTATAACATTAATATAGAAAAGACTTCCTCTAGTTTATAAGAAAAGTCAAAGCCCAAAAACTTTACTCCCTCTGTCCTAAAATAATTGATATTAATAATTGACATTATAGGTTTGAACACATGAATTTAGGAGGAGTAAAAAGTATGGTGCGTGGAAAATAAGGAGAGAGATAGAGAGAAGTAGATATAGCTAAGTACTGGGAAAAGAAAATGATGTATTGGGAGAAAATATAAGGTATATTGGCAAGTAAGAATAAAAGCTATGTTAGGATAAAATTTGCATATAACAACAGCTATTTTTGGATGGAGGGATTCCACATCATAACCGAAATCGCCAACTCAAAATGAAGTAGCCTGTTGAAAGTCCTCATTGTTGAGATCAAAAGGCCGAGCATCTCTGACTTCTTGCAAAAGACCAAAGCCCAAAGCCTCTAGATCACAACAAATGCTTCCAAGCAAAACTAACACCACTCTAAAGAGGTTGCTAAGCCATGTCGAACCCCATAACATAGTTTAAGGACCGAAATGACATACTTTTTGAGCTTAGGACAGGGATAACAGCCTGGCCCCAATTTGAGGATTGACCATGAGCATTGCTCTTATTTTAATGCTTGACTAAGCTCCAAATAAGGCGGGGCTTCATATCATGAAATTACCATAGAGTAAAAAGACAACTAAATAATTAATGGCCGCGACTTGAGTAAAACATTAGCAATAGAAACAATTAAGATCCAAAGAACTATAATTTAAGCACTAACAGATAGATTGCCTTTTAGAAAAAGAAATTATTGGTGCCACTTTAGTATTTTTTGTTTAAAATAAATTAGTTATAAGTGATTTAAAAATAATTTTATTATTTTTAGAAAAAATACATATATAGCAAAAAAGACATATTGGGAACCAAATGAGGGCCAAAAGTTATCTAATATTGATAATACGATGGCTCTTTTATGTTTGGTTGGCCACAAACAGCATGAGAGTTTGATGGTCAAAAGTAGACTTATTATTTAATCCTAATAATCATTGTTTAGTTCAAAAGGATCTCAAATCCTCCGTACCCACCTTTGACTCACATTAACTTTCTCTGCTACTCAAGATATCACCCTTTTGTAGTATCAAAAAAAAGATATCACCCTTTTGTTATTAAAGAATTGTATGTATAATTGTGTTTTTTATAAAAATAAGTACAACAATGCTATCAATATAAACATGCCATAGTATTTTAGTTAAAACGTATAAATTTCTCTAAAGTAACAGCTAGATCTAGCTTTAACAGTTGGTTACCATCATTGGTATGTGAGTCATCAATGAACATTTTCATGGTTGTTGCTTAACAAAAAATATATTTATCGTGTTACATGATTTGTATAATGGCACTATAAGTGTTTTTAATTTAATAGTAATTATTACATAATAATAGAACAAAATCTTGTAACTTTGGAATACATATAGGCATAACCTATGACATTTAAACTTTTCCATAGTAGCAAATGTTGGTGATTTTCTCATTAATGGAAATGGGGTGTTCCCTCGGTTCAAAAAAAATGTTGGTGATTTAAATATAGATCTGAGGCAATATTTTAATTTACTTTTAGTAATGGCAGGAGTGGTAATTAATTGCAAATTAAGGGGTTACTTAAATTATATAATAATGTCGGTGGAAACTTTCTGTACAGAGTTAGAGCAACTCCAACAGTTCTCCATCCCAGGTTGCCATTTTTATTGTTTTGGCGAAAACAGAAAAAATCTTTTTCAATAATTCCTCATCTCATGTTGTCATTTATCCCAAGTTAGAAAAAAGAGCCTCCATGCGCACATATATGCGCTTTCCGACTCCACTCTGCGCATCCGTCCGTATTAGAAGTGATGGAAGGTCATAAATATAATTTTGTTTCAGCCTCAGGGTTCCTGATTTAAGTTTTCAAGAGATGGAAGGATATAAATATAATTTTGTTTATGTCTCAAGGTTCCTGATGTAAGTTTGATCCGGGTTTGACAAGTGAATTATACCAAACTAGGACTCTTTTTTCACTTGCCATACATTTTAAAGAGTTGCCAAATTATAAGATTTGCCTAGTGAATTTTAGCAAAACTCTTGGAGAGCGCTAATTTAGATTCTCTCATACAGAATAAGCAGGTAGCTTAGATGTAAATTTTAGAATTAATTTAGATTTTGCTTCACATTGGCATAGGTGGATAAAATAGACATAGATTTTATGAGTTAGTTTACATTATTTTTCATAACGGTAGAGGCAGTTTTTTTTATGAAACTTTTTGATTTTTGTGTGTAAGAATTTTTTTTCCTAGCGTGTGTCGCAAGGATTAACATAGAAGCGTCATTGGAACATCCACTTAGTAAGGGGAAACTGAAGCCATTTTCAATTCATGAATTCCAAACTGAGACATGCAAGATTAATATTTCTCAATGTTTTGGGCTAACTGAAGCCTAACTAGGCAATTATCATGCTATATACAGCTCTTGTTGATATGCAGGATCCCTAACCACACTCATGCAAGAAGAGACAAGCCTTTTTGCACTCAGAGAGTAGTTCATTCCTCTTCAGCAAAGCTGCTCGAGTACATGCTTCAGTACCCAAAAACAATGGCGAATTTCTCGCGAGAGCTACCAAAAAAGAGAACCCCTCGCAAATCGACCACAGCAGTCTAGTTCTCATGCTCTCCAGTGCGCTAAACAGGGGGGGGACTAAACCTCTCAAGCACGAATGTTTTGCAATGGTTTCATCACTACCTCAAGGACTCTAGGGGGTTCCAAAATTATTCACGGCTGAATTGGTTCAGTAGCTGTAGGAATATAGCCTTGGAGATGTACTAGAGTTGGGGGGATCAAGGGCGATCAAGCTATCACGCGCCTTGGTTAACAATGTGAGGGTGTCAGGTGCTTCAAGCTTGAGACGTCGAACAGCTCCATGAATCTCTGGTCAGTGATCCTCGCTTTCGCAGCGGCAAAGCGATGGTACTCATCGAAGACTGAAGACAAGCACCATTTTTGCAGCTTCCTCAAGCACCCGACCAAGCAGCCAGTTCGGTGCTGCAGATATGCAAATATTGAGCAGTTAGTTCAGGGCCACAGTTGTTCCTTGGGGTAGCAGCCGCAACCCCAAACTATAAATGGGAGCTGATCATACCTTGCCTCTCTTGCAATGAATAAGTAGAGGTTGGTTTTTTGGGTCTGCAATAAAGACAAGGAGAATATAAGATACAATTGAGATTACAATTCTATGATGCAAGTGTGCAAGATATTCAGTCCATAGAAAGCTGCAGTTGGCTCTATGCATCCCTAGTTGTAGAAAGCCAGAAGTTATACTTTCTTCATCTTAAAGAAAAATAGAAGGCAGTACCTAAGACAACTTTGAGCGCATCCCTAATTTTGTCATCAGGTATATTCACAAATGGCTCCTGCAGCAACAGCATTTGATGTGTTATCAGACCAATCATGAGGGGAATAAGGACTTGGATGGGAAAAAAAAAAAAAAAAAAAAAAAAAAACTCATACTGATTGTTAGCTGTAACAAAAACCATATTTGACAACAAAAATATGGGAAACAAAGTTAAGACAGTCCTAAAATCCCAACTATAGTTAAAACAGTATGATAAGGCTCCTTTCCTGTCACTGACACATCAGTCAATTTTCTTATCCATGTGCCACTAGAAGTCATGAAGAAACTGAAGTCTAGAGATTTACTCAAACATGTGAGGCCAGAAATGCAGTAAGGCCAATAGAAGTCAGAGGATATGCAATACGACCACTTCCTTGAAAACTGACAGATTGTGAGTTGTCCATGAGTGCTCTACAATCCAGTTTTCAATGGTTTCAATCAACTGGACCCATAATAATAATTAACAAAGAAAAAAAAAACAAGCTTGCTATGTCTATGAGATGTCAAAGTTCTCATCACAAAAAAAAGGCTTTCCATAAAACAGTGGCTATGAACCTATGAACAGTTCACCCAGCAAATAATAATTTCAGAACAACAAACAAACAAACAAAAAAACTAGCAGTTCATATAGCTGACAGACAGACTACTCCCAACCATTCAATGAGTTGACATCGCTTTATTCTTGTCGTCAAGTTTGGCATCATGTCAAGGATGACTTAAAGTTCAAACAGAGAGATAAAACAATCATGGAGAATGAAATTTTCTGAGATTACTACAAGAAAGTCAATATTGACCAGCTTCAAAAGGAAAATGAATATCTAAAGCACGAAAGAATGCATATTTGATCAGTTGTCATGACTTTCAACCAATATATTTCATCAAAACTGGCTTGACAAAAACCTAGTTAGATACCAGTTTCTACAGACTTGGTTGGCATATACAAGTGATACAATGATGCCCTAATAAGAAGAGCACTAATAACACCTCAAAATAGCCAAAAATACAGGCATACAACTTACAAACATTTTCAGCTAGTATATATTCCACTTCAAATCAATCATGTTTTCTTACATATCCAATTTTTTCATTGTGACGTAAGGATACCCTAAATTAGTGTGCAAAATACATTTCAATATCGTGGCATTGATGATTCACTCAAGGGAAAAAAACATGAGAAAGCATTCCACTTATATCTACATGTATATTTATACAGAAATTTACACTTTTACATGACAGCAAGATGACATGGTTACATTACTTTATTGCTAGTAAAAAAATCAATTATTGTCCATGCCCAGATTCATCAAGCAAAAAAAAAAAAATCCCTCAAAACACTGCATCAGACCCATGCCGCTAGTGCCATTCCTCTTATCAGCAACAAAACAACACACTGGAGAGTGATATGTATAGATGCACATTGTGCTACCCACTGTGTAAAGCGTCAGTGTACTATTCCTAGGCACCGTCAACATAGAGGAAAATTACAACCCACCTTCTGACACTTTTTTATTGTGCATTCACCATCCTCAGACGTCATTGCTGAAGTTACAATGAAGCTTTTCTCACAAACTCACAAAAATAAATCAGTAAATTTCCAAACACAGAGGAAACTGAACAGTTCAAGGTGCTGAAAAAACGAAATGGCTGATGGGCTTAGATTGCAGAAATATGACAAAATATAGAACCAAAAAAGAAACAATATTTCACAAAAAGAAATGAAAAGAAATAGAAGTAAAGGCGACACATGGGGATGCTCCAAGCCAAAAGGAATGATGCGTACACGCTGGTAGTGGTAGGCTTATTCATAGGAAGTTAGGAACGCAACAATAAAAAATAACACTTGAGAATATTGCGAAAAGAATTGCTTTAAATCAGCAGCACAGCTGGCTTGATTAATCAAATCAATGCTGAAAGGGACCACTACCGATTCGCAGTGAATTTTGAAAATTCTTTAGATTGCCTACGTGAAGAGGATTTACGGACCCTTTCAGGCAAGTCAGTTATAATAACAAATAAATTTAATTGAGCAAAGCACTGGAACTCTGCCCAAAATCATCAGTGGAAGTGCAGATAGTACTAAATTAGGATGCACAACACGACATATGATCAGTAACGTCGACTCTCGGGGCAAACAAGCGGTGCATCATGGATGTTACCGAAAGCAAACCATATTTTAATCCCTCCAAAGTAATTCGACGCCACCGTGAACTATATATCGCTAACCGACCGCAAAGCAGCAGAAGATTTCGTTGAAACCAGGTGGCCGGATTGTTAGCTGTTTTACCTTGCGCCCCTCGATTCCGAACTGGTAGAGCCTGATCCCGTTCTTTTCGAGGAACTCCGTGTTCGCCTCCGGGTATGGCTCCGGGCACAGGTACCTGGCGCGCTAGAACGTTTCAGAACGCCGCACACGAGGACGCGGCAACTTTTTCGCGGTAATTCGAGAGACGGCGCGGCGTGGGGAGAGCGAAATTGAAGAAACGCTTACACGATGGAGCGGAGGTTGAGGGTCTTGAGGAACCGGAAGTTGGCGGCCTCCGGGAAGCCGGAGCGGTAGATGCCTTCGTCGACCATGGCGAAGTTGAGCGGCGGCACGAGCGTCGCCTCGTCGCACGCCGGCGGCGGCGGGAGCGGCGGGGGCAAGGGGCAGATCCTTGGGGGCTTCTCGTGCTTCCACAGGTCCAGGCCGCTCATCTCCATGGCCCCCTCCCTCTGCTCCGCCTCCAGCACCCGCTGCTTGGGCATGACCTCCAGCTTCATGGCTTGGCTCGCGCCGGCGGTGAGGGAACGGCCGTCAAACCGAGGCGCAGGTGGGTGGTTTCTGTGTGAGCGTTGTGGGCGAATTGGGAATGGCCAGTTATTTATAGGGAAGAAGGCGAAAAAAGTAAGACGAGAAGTTTTTTTTTAGAAGATGGAGGAGGTTGGAGGAAGAGCTGGGTAAGGTTTAAAGGGTTGATGACGACTGATGGGGAGGGGTTAAATTTGGGATAGAGAAGGACCAGTATGGTGATTCTATGATTACGAGACCTAATCGGAATGGCTGGTTGAATTAATTGCGATGCATCATTTCGAGGGTGAAAGGGGATGTGATGGTTTGATTTTGGAGCACACATAATGTTATGAAATATTGAAATTTGGGAATATTGTGGAGTAGAGAATAATAAGCTATATAAAATGTTTTTCATGATCGACATATGCTTTGTGGGCTATATTCGGGGATTCACGACCACTACTAACAAATATCCTACCCCTTATAGTTCTTATATCATCTTGATACAAGCATCCAAAAAAAAAAGTCCATATAACCTATAACCTGGTAATACACAACATATACGTGGAACTTGTATGGACAAATGTTACGTGCACACAAATACAGTTATTATGTTGTCTTTTTGAGTTATGGTGTGCAGGATGCTGGAGACAGTGATGGGAGTGATATACAGCTAGACTGTGACGACAACATGACACTTCCTTTATGTGTGTCCGTTAGAAAAGTATGCCTCTATGCTCGCTATGGGCTACGGCGTGTGTGCACAAGGTGAAAGGTTAGAGTGATATATACGAGTCATGGTGACAACTCAATACTTACCTATATGCGTGCTAAAACAAGAAAGCATATCAGTTGCTACTAAAGCGTGAAAGCGTATGAAAAAGGCAGCAACGGCGGGGAAAGGGAGGAGTGATATATAGTTAACATATAATGACAACTAAACCATTACTTAGGTCATCTTTAATAGTGTTTTTATGAGGCTTCTCCACTAGCTTAATCACAAGCCCTGCCAAATATTTATATTCATATAAGAGAACGACTTCTGAAGCCAAAGCTAAGAAAAAATAGTAAGTTGTTAAAAAATGTGGTTTCTTCTAGTCATTTTTTTTTTTTTTTTTTTTGAAGAGAGATCTATACACGTGAACATATAGGAAAATATGTCTCTTGTCATCATAGCGCACAAGTATACAGGGTAAATGAGCAGAAACATGTTATAGTGGCAACTCAACTAGCAAGAAAGATATATATGCTATAAAGAAACAAATGTGGACTACATGAGGAATTAATGGTGATCATCTATGTATGTGCGGTACCTACGCATGTGTGGTGTACACATATCAACGAATGTGGACTATATGAGGAATCAAGAGTGGTCTTCAATGTGTGGTACCTACGCATGTGTGGTGTATACATATCAATGAATGTGAACTATATGACGAAATCAAGGTGGTCTTCTGTGTATTTGTGGTATATACGCATGTGTGGTGTGCACATATCAACGAATTTTAGGCTATATGAAGAATCTACATCCGTGTGGTACCTTCGCGTGTGTTTGTGGGGTGTGTGCACATATCAAAATTCAAGCTTTGAAAACTTTATTAACCACTTTAACCAATAGTTTATTACTCCAATTCTTTTCTAAATTGTAAGGCAAAAGAAATAAAATATCTTATAATTTAGAATGGAGGAAAGTAACAATCAATTATTATTATAATATAAAGTTAGTATGGTTAGATTTGTCAGCAGCAATTGTATTATCTAATAATAATTATAAGCTTATATAGATACAAATGATATAATATAAAATAATGATTAAATTGTAATTTAGGAGATAATGTCGTTTCAAAAACTGTGGTATTTATTTTTTTTTATAAAACGAAACAGAGGAGCTATTCGCGTGACACCGTGGCCCCTTCTCCACTTCATCAACGTAGACCAAAGCGGTCTCTTCTAATAAAATTTCTATATGCGCATTTTCTTGTCGGTCCAGAGTCGAAACAGAGCCGCCGAACACGGGATGACCGACCCACCCATGGTCAAGCCAAGCCAGGCGTACGTGGGCGTGGCCGATGTTTTTGACGTGCACGCCGAAGACGTGCCCGCACGGCCGGCACGGGATCGGGGACCGGACCGGCCGGACCGGAGCGCATGAATCTGCCGTGCGCACGGCGGCGTCTTTGGTCCACGTCCACGGGCACGTTGGGACCTTGGACGAAACCAGCAGGCAGCAGCGTCGCCGTCGCCAGCTTTGACGACGGCTGCCGCTGCCGCGCTGCCGGGTTGGCCACCGCCGATCGATGGCTTATTGGTAGGATCCGTCCTTTTTTATTCGAATCTAGAAGGAATTAAAGCGTGATTTGTTCTCAGATCCAGTCCAGCAGCCAGCTGAATCTTTTTTCTCGCTGCCCGGAACCTTCTGAGGAGGCCTCCTGCCTTGCCGAGGCTGGCGGCTGCCTCATACGATCCGGACTCCCGGCCGGCAAATTCTCGATCGGTGACTGCCGGTCGGTGTGTCGTGTGTGCTGTTGTTGTCACAGGCCGGGTTCTAGAGCGAGCGAGCGAGCGAGCGATCGCGTCCCCTTCAAGTTCACGAGACACACTCACACATCCCTTGTATAGAGCCCAAAAGCGTCAGCTTTTACGAGTACAGCTAGTGAAAGGACTTTGCCCAACTCTTGTTTGTTCCATCGGCAACAGCAAGGTATCATTTGACGTAAGTACGTGTCCGGCCGTACGTGACAAAATTTCCCGCTGACAACATTGCCTGTTGACATCCAGTACTGTACGTACAGGCGGAGGAACGGAACAGTGTTTTTGACATCCTGTTCCCCTCTCCGGAAGCAGACTGCTGCAAGGATCAGATGGCGAAATTTGGCCAATTCTTTTTGTTAAAAGCAAAAAATTTGGCTAATCCAATCGCGACATCTAGACGGCTGGCTGACCATGACCAGTGACCGGCCGGAATAATAATCTGACTGAAAGCGTGCACGGCTAAAGGATGGTGGCCTTCGTTTTCCCTGTGCATGCGTGCGTGCCGCGTGCGTGCATTATCGATCACCCTAGCTCCCTTCCGTAATCCGGATTATTGTGCAAAATCTTGCGGTTTTATTTAGATGTCAAACTCGACACGCCGACGCGTACGCCGTCACTCGCAATGTCGCAAAAAAAAAAAAAATGTCGCTTCGTCATCTACTACTAATTGCTTGTGATGATCGCCAAAACGCTTAGTAACTTCTACCTACTATAGCTAGGTTCTAAACGGCTCTGTTCTAGGCTGCTTGCGTGCGCAATTACGTATACACCTTACCAGCCGGGGGTACTGATTCTCTGCCCACGCAAAGCTGGCGCACTGAACTGAACTTCTTCTTCTTCCAAGCAAATAATTGGGTGCCATACATAACCAAGCGATAAGAGTCGTGTCACGCAAATAATTGGTTCATCTCTTTAGCTAAGCCCTTACCGAACTCGGAGACCCCGAGCGCGCGGACACGCAAACGACACACGTACGGCCCCAGTGCAAAAGCCAGAAAAAAGGCCGTGCGTCTCAGTGGAATCAGCAAGCTGAGTCATGATCCAGATTCCCGATTTTCTGTCGTTGCCATTTTGATCTCTTCTTGCGTCTCATTGGCCGTGAAAAGCAAAGACCTCCCCCAATCCTGTACCGACCGCGTGCGGAGTTCGTTTCCAAAGATGAAAGATACAACCTCGAGTGTTGTTTTTCGATCGTCTCGGTTTAAGTAGTAAAATTTGTACTAAAATATAACACATTCTATGGAATGCTCATACTCAGATTTGACAACAATCGTTAAGGAAAAAAAATTATAAATAGGTTTAATCCATACATGTGTCATTTGAGTATTCACTTATTAAATTGCACTGAAATTTTTAAAATACACTACATTATATTACAAGATAGAGGGAGCATGTCACTAAAACTTGTAGCGGCAGCACAAGCATTGCAAGGTCTAAATTACGAAATGAATTATTTTTTTTCGTTTTTTAAATGACCTGAGCTCTCTCTCTATCTCTCAACATAAGCATGACATGGACAATCATATATATGTATCTCATCCCTATAAGTATCTATGAGAAACTAGAGGGTCAAGTTTCAAGATTGATGATGAAGATGTCTATGTGTAAAACATATATAGATAGTTTTCAGCTACACTCGGTTTGCATATTATATAAGAGTTCATGTTTTTGGAAGCGCGAAGCCATTCATATTTCGTTGGAGAAACCTGCTGTGAAAGTTGTACCGAACGAGTAGCGCTCAGGTGGTTAGCTAGCAGGTGTGCAAGCAGCCGGCGTAAGCTCAATTCCCATGAATCATATACTCGTATCTCTCAATAATAAAATCGGTTGTCTCTCACGTGTGGAGCCACATATGGAATACGACGTACCCATCACCTACAAAGCTATGAATAGACTCGGTGATCTCACAAAAGAGCGCAATATAGTCATCTATGTGTAGTTATATGTTTGTTTGTGTACGTGTTGTGTGAGTATGATTGGTGTGTATAGGTTTGGTATGAGTTTATACATGAGCGGATACTACAATTGTATCCAGATAAGATGTGCCAAAAAAACTTACATGCTGCCTCAAGAAAAAGCCTTAGCTAGGTGCTGAAGTATATACACTCCTTGTCGGAGAAGGTTTCGCTCGCCATTGGTGCCACAAAATTGATTCGGCGGTATGCGTAATGCTGGCGTAGAGAGGTAGAGCACTGTGATGAGTTGTGTTTATTTCCGACGAGCATATGGATCAACAAAGAGACCGGCTGATCGAACATTATAAAAAGTTAAACGAGAGTCCTCTTGCGTATGAACTCTTAACTTATCAGCATTCAACATGGTATATTTAATCTTTCTTTTATTATACTGAATTTTAGTGCTGCTTTGTCGACAACCCAAGTTTCCAACCGGAGTTAGGAAAAACACTACATTTAAAAGAAAACCATTGGCAATTGATGTACTGCCGGATCAAAACCTGATCAAACTTTTAAAATTTTAGTCATCATCAATTGGGTTTCAAACTAACCAGTTTTGAAAAGTCAGAGTATGTATAGATTCGTCATGCAATGTAGTACTACTTACATAAATCATAAATCTTTGTACATATGGCATACGCCTTATTGAGCAATCATCTAGACTACTTATGGTCTGGAGATTCATATAACGGCTATATCTTTTAATACATCTTAGAATCCGATTTCGTACTATGATTAGATGTATATCATTCTAAATGCTATCAGCATACTCCCTCCGTTCTATGGACTTTGTCGTTAAAAAACCGTGTCCCTCTCACAGACACGATTTTTGAGTGACAAACTCCGTGGGACAGAGAGAGTAGATAATAGTAATTCTAAGTTACAAACAAGATAAAGGTATGCACGACGGTGGTAAAGAAATCATTTTGACTTTAATACCAAAGAAAGTATATTATTAATAAACCTCCGCATAATTATTCCTTTTCTTTCCGGAACCACTTGTTGACAAATAATGAAAAGGTGAGTCTGCTGCTGCGAAAATTCTATAAGAGGCAAAAGGGCATTGCGGTGGATGCCATTGCTTGATTGCCGTGCATGATCGCTTGTCTACGGGAGATGCCACTATCGTTCAGCTCTTGTATTAGCCGACGGTTGTGCCTTTTATGCATGCAGCGCAGATGCGTAGGAAGGATGGCTGCATATATATCAGATCGATCGTGCGAGCCCATCATTCGGGCATGAGCAAATTGTTCGGTCCATGAGATGCCATGGCGAACAAATTAAAGGGATCATAGTTCGTAAAGGAAGGTTCAGATTGGTCCTACTTTTTCTCTTCCTTTTTTTCCCCCGGAGTGAGAGGTCACCATCGTCGTCAACCGAAGTCGAAGAGATGCGAGCTTTACAGTGGATGGAGAGTTCATTCATGGAGGCTAAAGGCTAAAGGACCGGCAGGAAACGAAACATGGAGTGGTCACGCAAGCAAAGGAGGAAAAAGGAACGAAAAGGGAACGGGCCGCGACGAATCGAACATGCATGAACGCAAAAGAGAAATTAAAGGTGAAATGATGAATCGGTTTGAGATCGATCGATGCGCGCCCGCGCGCCCCTAGCAAGATATAGCTAGCTAGCTAGTCCTAGTGGCAGATTGGCAGTTGTTAAAACAGGGCCAAACTGTGCCTAGGGCCAACAGCGTTTTGAATTCCGAAAGGTTCTTTGCCCGTCGAGATATATATGAAAAACAAAAAAAATCTCACCTTTTATGTGCATATATCCGCATTTTAAGAACAGTTGGGGATGGACAGCATATCTGTTGGTTTGAGCAGATGGCTCTGTTCCTTTACAGAAAAAAACAGGAGAGATCTGGCAACAGAGACGTGCCTGGCCACTGTGCACCAGTCAAGGCGCAAGCAGCCGGCCAGCCGGGGCTAGCTACCCCCCGAGTGATTGGACAGAAAACAAGAGGATGCTGTTGCAAACACCTTTAATCCCCACTTCTGTCTGCTTGTCCCTCGCAACCTTCCAATTCCATCCTTGTTTTTGCAACTTGCTAGTAGAGGGTGTGGTAGCTTGCTGCACCTTGCAGCTATCCAATTTTTCAGAAAATGGGCATCGAATTGGCTCAATGTGATAAGTCATGCGGGAGTATGCCAGCTGAGATCCACTGGTGCTTATCTGACCACTCTTATGCAATTTTTTCTTCTTTAATTTCGTGTATCAGTTCTAAATTATAAAATATATTATTTTTTTGAAATATATAATGAAGTTTGCCTACTCCGTCCTAAAGTATTTATCGTTTTCGGTTTTGTGCCACAAACTTGACTTGATTTATAAAAAATAGATGCACTGTTTATATCTCTAAATAAATTTGCTAAAAAAGCTAGATTCAAAGATCTTTCCGATGATACTAATTATTTATAAAAATTACCAGCAGTTGTTTCTCGAGAAGCGAAAGTGACAGATATTTTAGGACGGAGGGAGTATGTATCTAATAAATATAGTGTGTATCTGTCTAAATATATAGTCCCCTTAAAATTATGCCCTAGAAATTAAAAGCTACAATGATTTATATTTTGAAACAAAGAGGAGCACATGTTATTAATGCCAAATATCCGGTGATAAACTATTTTTTAAACAAAAAAGAAGTTGGTGTCATATTTGGGTGGGATTGAGGAATTTGAAAAAGTTTTCATTGATCGCTTTGAGCATGTTCGACAGAACTAAACTGGTTGATAAACTAAAATATCTGATTTTTGGTAAGAGAAAAAATATTATTAGAATAGCTGATAAGTAACGGAAAATCTGCATCCATCACACTATTTCCGATCCATTGGGTTAGCGGGAACAGTAGGGCTAAAGAATACTCGAGGGCACTGGTAGTAGTACAGACCGGAAGGGGAAGATCGAGTGCGCTTGCGCTAAACTAAACTAGTGGCGGAAAGGGGCAAGGTACAAGAGATGCGCACACTCGAGAGAATATTCTCCAGGGCAGAATCATTGCTGCTTTTCTGGCGAAAGGAAAGTCGGTGCACCGCGGCTGCCGTGCGTGTCTCCTTGCGAGACGGCTTTGGAGCTTGTGGGTTGTGGTGTGGCACGGTGGCGCTCCGGCAAAAATATCGTGGTTGCCTTGCCTGGTTGCAGCAACCACCGGTGCCCATTGTTGCCCAATGAATGGCATTCCACGGTCTCAAGGCAGGCGATGGCTGGCTTGGTAGTTTTATACTCGTCTCGATCGAGAAAGATGTACTAAACCTGCAGCTGGGTAGCTCAGTAGTATATGGTGGTGATGGTGTTGGGCACGGACGTCGACGTCGACGTCGCGTTAAAAGAAAGAAATCAGGGGCGGATGGATGGATTGGGGGGCGGAGTGAGCAGAGAGGTGAGTACTCTCGGCAAGTGCGTGCCGCCGGCGCGCCCACGCGTCCTCGTCAGCGTCCGCCGGGCAGGAGCATGCGGCTGCGCTTGCTCCCGGCGCGCTGGCCGCTCACTTTGCCGGGGCCAGATGCAGCAGACACCGCGCCGCGCGCTGCAGGATACGTTTCGGCCCCCGAGTCGCCGCTGGCCCCGGTGGGGGTGTGCCGTGTGCGGTGTGCCTGTGGGCGCTAGCGGGTGCAGTGCATGCACCGCGGGTCCGCCGGCGGGGCGACATGGACATGGTGGTGTGCGTGGCCGCATGTGGCCATGTGGAGGCGGAATCATGTGGATGGTACGGTACGGAACTTATAAGTTGCAGCAGGCTAATCATGGAGTGACTCACTGGCCTACCGATCTCCGATCGTCCAAAGTACGGATCCGCGGCGGCCTCGTCCAAAGTACTACTTCAGTGGGTCTGCACTAGGGAGTACTATTAGGGAGTTGATTGACGCTAATACGAAGTGTATAAGTACATTATAAAAGTAGTACTCCGTATTAGTGAGGGTAAATTCAGTCAGTGCTTTGTAGCTTTTCTTGAGGTCGTCATCATCCAAGCGATCGGTCGTTAAGTTCCGGGCCTGCATTGATTTCGCTCGCCACAGCTGCACGCTCTTATCTGATCTGCACTGAAGCCTCGGGTTCCATTCCATTCCATCTGCTGAATGCTGATGCGCTGCTGACTCTGAAGTGGTCCAGCTTTGCCGCCCGCATGGTGGCCCTCTCGCCGGTCTCGCGGCTACAGAGCCCTTGACTTGTCGTCGAGACCTCTCCGCCTCAATAGACCCACCCCCGATTAGGAAGGAAAGGAAGCTGGCCGATGGAGCAAGCTTTGTCCTGTCCTACCGAAAAAATCTGCTACGAGCCTACGACTACGTACGAGGCTACGACCAGAAGACGTACTACCGAAAAATCTACTCCAGGTATACGAGTACTACAAGGCTATACGACCAGGCCCTTGTTTAGATTGCAAATAACTTGCAATTCTAAGTACTGTAGCGTTTCGTTTGTATTTGACAAATATTGTCCAATCGTGACCCAACTAGACTCAAAAGATTCATCTCGTGATTTACAACTAAACTGTGTAATTAATTATTTTTTTACTTACATTTAATGCTCTATATATGTGGGTATAAATTGATGTGATGGAGAAAGAATAGAAAAACTTGCGCAAATTTGGTGAATCTGAACAAGACCCAAAGGCCGTCGTTCGTTGCTGTCCATCTCACAGCTGCAGTAGTAGTACTGCTCGTACTGCGGCGTCTGCGCAGCTTGAATTGGGCCTTGGGGGTCCGCCTCGCAAGGACGCGCGCGTGGCCGCGCGGTCCTACCGCCAGGCGGCGGCGGCAGCACCGGCCCGGCAGGCCTAAAAACCCGCATGAATCCGCCTGCCTGCCTGCCGTGCCCAAATCATGCCTGCGCCGAACCAAACCGAAGAAGGAAGAACTTGCCGGGCCAGACCAGGCCAGGCCACGGCGCGCGCACATGGACATGGGCGCCGTGGCGTGACGCGTGATTTTGTCTTGCACGGCGGGGGCGAGTAGGTGCAGGTGGAAAGGAGCGCGGTGCTCGCTCGCTCTCTCGCCGGCCCGCCCGGCCTCGGCGTACGGGGCGGGACCGGCGCCTGCTGCCCGTAGGCCGCGGTCGCGTTCGCGTTCGTGTACGAGTCGTGATTCGTGCGGATCTGTGACTGGTACTAGCGCGGATCTGCTACAGGCGCTGGCGCTGGCACAGACGCAGCAGTGGAGTGGATGGAGTACTGTACGGAGTATACGAGGGACAGCAGAGTAGGAGTACTAGGGACTACAGAGAATGCATCGGGTACATTGACGCTGTCCTTCTCGGTCGCCTCTCCTGGTCCCGTACTCCTCCCGTGCAGCAGCACCAGGCCGTTCATGGGTTGATTCAGCTATGACTACGAAGCAGTCTCAAAGACACGGCTACATTCCGCCATGGTGATTGCGAGAATCTTTGTGCCCATGTCATGGATAGGAGTAGGGGGTAGCTCATCAGAACCAGTACTGTACTACGATTTAAGAACCGCAGGACGTCTACT
The DNA here is from genome assembly GCA_015844335.1 of Chrysopogon serrulatus. NCBI lineage: Eukaryota > Viridiplantae > Streptophyta > Magnoliopsida > Poales > Poaceae > Chrysopogon > Chrysopogon serrulatus. The sequence continues at coordinate 66,963 of JADLZL010006126.1, read as the reverse complement.
ATTGTACTGTAGACGTATCGCTGTCAGTCTTTGGACACTCAGATATAGATAGTATGTTGGAACGCACGAATTACGAACCAGACGATGGCTCTCATGCCCAGACACTCGTCCCGCTCGGGTACGACTTGCGTCTTCCACATATACTCGTTTCGAATAAAATTATGTACACCTTAGTCTCGCAGAATTTTTTTGTGTATACATATGCATAGCCTTTTTTTTTTTTGTAAAAGTGTACATGTGTATAGCTTGAAACAAAAAAAGAAAGCCAGGCGGTGTTCGTTGTGTTGCGCAGCCCATGAAATCATTTTTGCCTTTCAATTGTGGGCTGGTTAAGTAAGGCCCAATATTTCCCGCAATTGCAGCCCAATTTGAGATGCTTTTGTGGGCTTTGAGAATGCAAGATATACAATCGGTATCTCTATCTCTACAGATAAAAAGAACAAGGATCTGAGATTTACCTTCGTGCGGTCATTCTCTGGCCGGCCCGTCGTTCTGCCGTGCGGAAAGCCAATTACGGAAGGAAAATCAACGGAGGGAATCAACGGAAGGAAAATTGAAGGATCTCTACAAATAAAAAGAACAAGGATCTGAGATTTACCTTCATGCGGTCATTCTTCGGCGGGCGGCGTCGCTCGCCGTGCGGAAAGCTAATTACGGAAGGAAAATCAACGGAGGGAATCAACGGAAGGAAAATTGAAGGATGTACATGCAGCCAATCAACGGAAGGAAATATATCGCTACGCTCCCTCCTAATCCGCGCACCCCGCCTCCCCACGTCGCCACGATCTCCAGACGAGCCTCCGCCCCCCCCGCCCTCTCATACGCTAATCGCCGCCCGGCGATTTCCCGCCAGCGATTCGCCACGACGCGAACCTCCCCAGCCTCCGCCGCCATCGCGCCTAGCTCCGCCGTCGCCCTCTGCTCCCCGGCCGGCCGAACGGCGAGGACCGAGGATCGACCGCGACCTGCACCGGCTCCCTCGAGCCCGACGCCCCAAGGTAAAGGACGACCGGCACCGCGAGGGACGCGGCGCTCCCCAGCCTTCCGCCCAACTCCGCCGCCGCCCGCCGCGCCTAGCTCCGCCGTCGATGCTGCTCCCTCAACCCGGCCGGCGAATGGCGAGGACCGAGGATCTGAGATTAACCAAGACAAGCTCCCTCGAGCCCGACGCGCCAAGGTCAGGGACGACCGGCAGGGGACGCGGCGAGGCATCCGCCGTCGACCTAAACCCGCCCCTTCAACGCCTGTCGGCAGCGGAGGCATCGAGTTCTCGCGCCACCGGCAAGAACCGCATCCACCTCGAGATCCCGAGCGCACCTCGCCCGACACCCACCGGCTTCGCCCGCGAGGGATTGCTCCAAGCTTCCCGCCCCCGGCCGGGAGGGCCTGTGTGCCGTCACGGCGACGACCGCTTGGCGCGACGGATCGAAGCTTCCTAGAAATCGCCGTGGCCGGGCCAGGCACGCAAATCGCTATCGCCGCGCTTGTGGCTACAACAACAGTACGGCGGACCCATGTATACTTTGCTATTGCTTTTCTGCTGACGAATCCTAGATCGTTGGTGGTGCCTCTTTACGATTCAGGAATATGAATGAATCTGATAAACAGGTTCAGATTGATAATAGCTCTATAGTGTTAACGGACAGTGATAGTACCCTGATCTGATTGTGCAGTTTCCTTTTTTTCATCTCTGCTGTTTGATAGATGTCTGCACTGAGCATTACCATGGTCCAGATTTCAGAACATAACCACGAATTTAGCTGCAGAAGTTTTGTTGGAATAAACCAATGACTCAATATCTTTATTGTTCAAATCTACATCTTTGATGTTTTCAGGCGCACAAAGCATTGCGTGGAAAATATTTTGTAGCTGATATGTAATTTTAATATTATTTATTATCTTATCGTGCGAGATCTGTATCTTATCGTGCGGGAGATCTATATCTTATCGTGCGGGATCTGTATGTTATTTTGTAGCTGAAATGCCATAATATTTGACATTTAAATAATATTCCATAGCACAAAAAGATATGAATCTGAACTTTAATATTTAAATATGTATTTCATAAAAAATAAAAAAAACAAAACCTATGAACTAGACAGTTCTCGAGTGAAATAGGTGTGACACACATGGTTAAGCAAGTGCATCTCCAAGAATTTCTAAAACCTACGTCTAATGTACATTTGCTGGTGAGATTAAAAAAGACTGACATATACACATTAGATATGCTGCTCCGTATCTCTTCTCTATCTCTATCTTCTCTACAAATCTCAACAAATCTCTCTCTACAAATAAAAAGAACAAGAGTCTGAGATTTAGCTTCGTGCGGTCAATTCCCTGGCCGGCCGTCGTTCTGCCTCGTGCGGTAAACCTGCAGCCTCCTCGGAAGGAAACGCCCGTGCGTGCGATCCTTGATCGCCCGCGCTCATGCGGTGGACCCGGTGCATGCGATCTTCCCGCGCCCCACCTGAGATTTGCATGATGCTAAATTACCGCTAATCTCGCTTACCTTCCCTATCTAATTATCTCTTGCCTTCTATCGATCATAGATTTACTTTATTACTTCTAAAGTATGGACAGTTTTTTCGTGCAAAATTATCTTCGCTACTGTTGACGGTCCTTAATGCCTATTTTATACCATCAACTATTGCTCAATATAATATGATATCAACCATAAAGCATAGTTGTAGGTTTTGATTCTAACAAGTTCCACGAGTTTTGGTGTTCTCACTTGTGTTGCAGGAATATACAATTTTTCATCAAATAAAAGTATCTTAAATGGGGAATTGGACAGCACCATTGCAACGGGCTCGTCGAGACGATCGAAACGAACATATCATTTGCTATATTCGGAGTTCGGAGTCAAAAGATATCAATTCTACACCGAAACCAACACTAGAAGACTCTAGAAGGCACCGTAAGATGACGTCTCGAAGGTGGGGCCCACCTGCTACAGGTGGGGCCGCCCGGCCCCACCCCGGGGCCGGCCGGCGCTCCACAGAGCCCATTTGGGGCCCGCTTCAACGGAGGGTCTCCTACCGCCTTAGGGTTTGCATCTTCACCATTGCCGAAGTCGAATTAGTCCCACATCGCCTGTCTAGAAGAGGTGGAGGCTTTTCTAGACTATAAATAAAGAGGAAGACCCTCTCCCTAAGGGCGCCACATTATTATGGAGATATAGAGGCATCCCTCGAATGGATGACCTCTCATCTCTAGAGAATTAGGGCTAGACTTTCCAATGTAGTTCTAGTTGAGAGTTAGGGAGAGCGGCGCCACGCCTCGGTTCCTGAGGAGTCTTCGAGAAGAGTCATCGAGTTTTGGTATGTCTTTGTATTTATTCTTTGTAAGACTTATGCTTTAATATATTTTATCTTCTCTATTTACTTTTATGCATTACATTTAATTGGTTAGTATAGTTGTTATACTTTAGCATAGGATCTCCTTGCGTATCGGTGCTCTAGTTATTAATTGTGACTAGGGTAGTAATAGGTAGTGTAGACATGGAGTCTAGGCTATATATTACCTGAGATTGCACCCAGTCCAACATATAGTTGTGGTAGCCCCAGGTGGTGACAGCCCTGACGGTCGACGTATTCCACCATGTTAGGGTTGGTGTTTGTAGGACCGTAGTCGGAGCTTCCTAGTCCCTTTCTCACCCCTTTCCATGACTAGTGTTCTGATATCCCGAAGTGTTATTGTGTGATTGCTTTACCTTCCATAAATCAGTTATTATAGAATCCAAGTAATAGAGAAGTATTTAGGAACCTTGAACTCTCCCGTTGTCCTCTCACTTTAGCTATCTATTTACTTATCATAGAATTCTCCTTAGTGTGTGTCATATATACATAATTCCTATCATCTATCATTTACCCCCTACTTTAGTCTAGTTGGTGTATTAAGTTAGTAGATACATGATGGTGAACTATCAATGTCTTATTCCATTGTTTCCCAGTGGTAAAATATAAATAACGATACCGGAATACTCCCTTAAAATGCTACAATGGTTTTACGTGCGCTTGCGCGAATCCTTTATATTTTAGTTGTGCATAAGAAATACCAACAAGCATTTTTGGTGCCGTTGCCGGGGATAGGGATTTACCTCTATTTCTAGTAGCGACGTTAGAAATGTCAACAGCTACGTCGGCAACATGCGGCCGGTTTCCCTTTCTTCCTTGCGTTAATTCCTTTCCTTCCATGCGTCTTTGCTTTCCTTCCGTACGTGCCCAGGAATCACGCAATCAGCCCGTCATGCATCCATGCAGTCTTCCTTCGAAAGAGCACCCCACCCCTCCCCGAGATCCACATATATTGACGTGAACCGGTGCTCGCCCGCGATCGTGCGATCCACGCCGCCCGCACCGCACCGCGGACTAGCCGTTAATGAGGAGCCGCGCCGTCGCCGTCCCTCGTACCCCGCCCGACGCCACGCCGAGTTCGCTGCACGCCCGCACCCTCACGCGCTGAACCACTTCATCGACGGCCGCGGCTGCGCCTGTCGCTGTGCCTCGTATCCGCCGGGTGCCGACGCGCGCACCGACTTCACCACCCCCTCGCGCCTGAACCACTTCATCGACAGTCGCGCCACGCCGAAGCTCACACCACCGTCTACAAGAACAGCAGACGACAACACTGCTTCTCCTCCTCGTGCTCTGCAGTGCGTCCTCGAGATTTTTACTCGTTTCCTTTCCGTGCTTTGCATTTTCTCAAGTTCGGGTTGCATGCCAGGGAGAATTCTGGTGCGGATTGCGTTCTTCCGGTGGGGTCTCCAGGGAGGAGCAGCGGGCATGGCATGCGTGTCAAGTTCCCACTAATCGTGTGCGGGGCAGGATATAGTTTCGCCTTTTGCTCCATGGAGTTGTTGCTCTCGCAATTCGTTCGAGCACATCTGAATTATGCCTCAGGCTTGTCCGCGTGCCGGAATGGCTGAAGTCCTGAATGGCTTTGAACTGTATTATCATTTTTTTGTATGTACAGACAAGTCTGCCACTTCGTTACTGGGAATGGTTTTGAACTGCTAGGGAAATTTCACTTTATTATGTTTGGTTTAGGCAATGATCTCATTGAAAGAGCTAATATTAGTGTGGTCATCTATGAATCATTAGATAACTCAGCATAGTAGATAGCGAATCATTAGAAACCACATCACTGTACATATAGCTAACAAAATGACCATATACAATTTTTTGATTCACACAAGCTAACTCAGTTTTCTGTGTTGCTCTCATTGTTGAGATTCTTTTTCTGAAATTTATCACATAGCTACGCTCAATATTTTGATGTGCATTTTAACATATAATATACAGGGGTAGGGTGGCTGAACTATCAGTCACTGTTGTCCTGTCAATGCCATTCCACTCAGAAAACATGGCATCTCACTGTTTTTCTAATTCTTTGTAGCTTGTCAGAACAATGGTCTTATTCTCCGTTCTGTAGCAAGTTAGTCCATTTGCAGCTTGCAGATCATCTTGCCAAGTAGAAGTGACAAGAGAAAGTACGTAGCAGCATCTCAGTAACTAATCTCCATGTAATCATTACTTACCTGTGTAGTTTTCCAGCATTACCTTGTTAATTCAGTGATCCTATACTAGACCTAAAACTTGCATTGATTACCATTCTTTCTCTGATAGAGTTTGACAGTAGCACTTGTTTGCAGTTTCTGTATCTAGATAGTTCAGAGAACATTTCAGTTTATTTTTTATTTTTGAATTTGAACTAGGATCAAACTGAGTTAGCTCCATATAGGGGAGATATTTTTTCTAAAAATGTGTCACCGTGCAAACTGTAACTTGTCTAAAAAATGTCATTGTGCAACCTGTGACTTGTCTGAAACTGACACTGTGCAAACTAAGGTGGCTTCATTTAGCCAAAATTAGATTTTCTATCAGTTTAATTAGATGCCTGCTACATTTATAGTTTTTACTGAACTTGTCAGATGATAGGATTTCTCCAAAATCCACATTCTCAGAAATGATTCTCAAACTCTGCAATGCCAATCTTTTGTAGAGTGATCCTTGTGGATTTGATGGTTCATGTTCTGTAGTAGTATGGGTTACCAATGCAATTTTTTTCGTGGCAAACATCATTCCAACGGAGGAATCGAGTTCAGGACCTCGATGCCCCCGGCACCTTTCAGGTCATCATCACAGCAGCTTTTGGTTTTGTCGATAGATGAGATTCATGCCTCTCGTAAATGATCATTGTTAACAAAAACATTTACTTATCTACAATGACAACCGAACATGCCTCAAGCGTCATGATTCCAATGCGAAGTCGCAAACCCTGCATGTGCTTCCGTTTCTTTGGTTGTGAAATTTAGGGATAGGGCTATAAAAAATAGGTAACGACTGGGTGGACATGATCAATATGAAAATAATTGATATGTTCTAGGTCGACGAGGCGGTGTATCATAATTTTGATTCTGCGGTAGATGATCCACATAAAGCTGCCTCCACACGTCTTAAAGCTGAAGCTCGGGTGTCTTGTTATATTGCTTAGGAATATAGATTCTGTCAATGGGCTATGCAACGATACAAGGCCGGTGGTGCAGGGCTTTCGGAAAAATACAATCGATGTAGAAATCGTGGTGGGGCAACATGCTAGGAAGCGGGTATTCCTTCCTCAAATACCGTTGTATCCGTCTGATGATGAGATGTTCCCATTTCAGTTTAAGAGGAAGTAGTTTCCTATGAGGCTGAGCTTTGCCATGACAGTGAACAAGTCATAGGGCCAAACTATCCCGAACGTGGGTGTGTACCTGCCCACACCGGTGTTCTCTCATAGACAGTTGTATGTTGCGATGTCTAGAGCCACGTCAAGAACCAAGATAAGATCCTTGCACTCCCTCCGAATGTGGAAGCAAAGGAGGAGGAGGCAAAAACAATGCAGAAGAAAAATGCTAAAAAGAATGCTGGGAAACAAAAGTCAGAATACGTCAAATAGAAAAGGTAAGGATAAGAAGACCCCAATGGTGGATGGAACTTCCACGAAGAATATTGTATATAAGAAGGTTCTAACGCCATAGGCGAGATAATACAACATCACTAAAATGCGTACAATGCATTTTGTTTGTTCAATTTATATTGTACAAATGTTATTTAACCAACGCCATGTTTGTTTGTTGTTTCTAGGTATTTTTGAACTAATTATCGGACTACGTTTATATTTACTCGAATATTATATTTAAGTTTGTGACTACTACATTCATCGTGAATGCTTGATGGCTAATCAACTATATGTGAGAATAATAAATTAATAAATTATCTATGAGATTATTAATTTAATAAGCTATGTGTGATGGTATAATTAAACTTGAACATGTGTTGTATTGTTATTAAAACGATCTTTATCACTTTATGATTTTTGCCTTTAGGATTAAAATGTCACTTTCATAATAATATTAAATTTATAGTATTATTATCTTATTATGCGATTCGTATATTTTTTTAAAATAAAGGTTATTCTCCCGTAGCAACGCATTTGGCACGCTACTAAAAAAAAAAAAAGTCTTTGTTTGTGATTCTAAAGCTACGTCATATTGCATGGCTCCCTCCATTTTTAAATAAATTATAATATATTTTGTAGCCTATAGTGTATATTTAAGTACATAGCAAAGGCTACATATCTAGAAAAATTATACATCTTCTAGAAGATTTTTCTATTTCTTATCTTCACTTTTTCATCAACTCGAAAATTCCCGTGTCACATGTGACAAAAAAAAAATATAAAACAAAATAGCACATATATAAGGCATATGATAGCTTCTTGAAGACTTTTTATGTTTGTTATTTTCTACTTTTAGAATTAATCAAAATATTGAACGATAGAAACAAAATAAAAAGAAAGACAACAAATGTCCAATATGTCTGAAATGACAAAAAAAATTGCAGCATGTTGCATAACAACTTACAACATCAAGTCAAAATCTTGACAAAAAAAAAAAAAAATAAAAACCTAACAGCACATATAAAACAACACGTATCCAGCCAATAGCAATAGCCTACAACAAAAAAAATTCAAAAATTGGAATGACAAAAGAAAATAAAAATTTGACAGCATATGTACGTATCTAGCCAAATCAACAACTTCACGCCATCGAGAGATCACTGTCGCTGCCAACAGCTTCGTTGTCGACGACAATGCCGCAGCAGCCGTCAGTATCACCCCTATCAACCGCTCTGTCGCCGATGGCAGCGCCGTAGCAGTAGATAGTACCGCTAACAACAGCTCCATCACCAGCGGCGGCGCAGCATCTGGACCACGGGAGCTTGGCATGTCAAACCTACGTGGGCCAATAGAACTGAAGACGCAGACCCGTTGCTATTTATCCAAACCTGTGCAAAAATAATACCAATCTTAACAAAAAATCTGAACAACACAAAACTAGAAGATAATGATGAAAGAAATATTGATATTTGAAAATCCCAAATTAAAACGCCTTACAATTTGGAATCAATTTTGAATGAAGGAAGCACATATCAGCACATGGTGGGCTGACAACATACTAGAACGAAAAATAGTAATGATGAAATTATGATCCTATTTGGTCATATATCGATTTTCAGTGAGGGTTTTTATGGCTCAGGATGCAACTAGATGTCAAGGACAAAACACGTAAGATTCTAGAGGATCACACTCCCTGGCGCTCAGAGTGTTTATACTATGGATATGAGGAGGTAGAGATATTGAGTCATAACTGAAATGTATGCATCATATATCGAACTTGTTATGTGTTTAGAGTGAAGTGCTAGTTATATAGAGTTTAACAAGCAGGGTTTGGCGTTTTCTGATTTTCATTTGATTTGTTATGATTTTTAATAAAAAAATAGCCGATTTAGATAAATAATAAATTAGAGCATAGAAAAACAGAGTCAGACCAAATTGGGTCCACTGAGGTCCAGTTTTAGCTATAAATAGGTCCGAGCAGGGAGACTGACCCATAAAGCAGGCTCACTTGTGGGACCTGAAAGAAGGCTTGGACTAGACTGTGGGTTGATTTCGTTAAAAATCAAGGACTTTTTTTTAAAACAAACCAGAGAGGAGGTCTAATTGGAGGTTGATTTCGATAAAGTTTGAGGCTTTTTTTAAAAAACAATAGCCAAGGCACATCCAATATAAACCGTCCGTGTGTTCGATCGGACGACCGAAAAATGCGAACGATATAGCCACGCTCTTCATGTCTCTTTTGGTGCGTATTTTTTAGGCATTTGTGACCGGTACTAGTACGCACAATACTCCTATATCTACTACAGGCGCCGACACTGGGCGTAGCTAGGGAATGAACGGTGGGGTGAGGTGGACTTGGAGTGGAGTACGAAGGGACTGCAGAGTACGGGGTGTTTGCTTTTGATACTTATATAAAAGCAGTATTAGGTATAGACTAAAAAATAGCTAATTGATAAAATACGATTATTTTACGAGATAAATTTTTTAAATCTAATTAGTTTATAGTTTGATAATATGATACTACAGTAAATATGAACTAATAATAGATTGGTAAAGACTTAAAAAATTGTTCAACCAAACACTCCACATGACGGCACATATAATATCCAATGTAAATGGAGGACGAATTACGAACCAGACGGCTCTTCTTATGCACAGACACACATCCCGTTCGGATACGAGTATACGACTTGCATCTTCCACATATATATCGTCTCGCAAAAAAAAAAAAAAATGCATGGAAACAAAAGCCCATGAAATCATTCTTGCCTTTCAATTATGGGCTCGACAAGTAAGGCCCAATATTTACCGTAATTGTTAGCCCATTTCGAGTGATGCTTTTGTGGGCTTCGGGAATGCAAAAGACGTTATATATCCTTATAAAGAAAATCTTTGTTTGTGAATTTAAAAGCTACGTCATACATATAGCATGGCTCCCTCCATTTCAATTTGTAAACTATAACACATTTTTTTATGTACATACTTTTACTATATAGACATTATATTTATATATCATAGCAAAAGCTATGTATCTAGAAAAACTAAGGATCAACTCTATGGACTCAGAATGCAACGCGGTATATATCAAGAGCAAAGCACGTAAGTTTCTAGAGGACATATTCTGTGGCGATCCTAGCGTTTATACTATGGATATGCGAAGGTAGAGATGTTGGGTGATAAGCCACCTCAAAAGAAATTTATGCGTCATATATCCAACTCGTTATCCAAAAATGTTCTTAACCCCAATTTTAATTAAGCTACTAATCTGGATCTAGCTTACTATATTGTACAACCATAGATAAAAAAGTCATAACACTAAGATCTCTTGTTTGTTTGAGCTTTTGGCCACTTTTAGGGGGTATTTGGCAGGGATCCTTTTGAGAGACTTCTCTAGAGGAGACGAAGCCATTTGGAGGAGTCATAATTATTTATGGCTCCTAGAAATCATTTTGGTACCAAACATGCCCTTATACTACTTGGTTTTGGAAACAAACAGCTCCAATAAGACAAAAGTCTCTAAACGTTTTTTTTGGCTTTCGAAAGGTCCAAAAGCTCCTGGAAAATCTAAACAAACAGATGTTTAGGTGCTCTTATCACGGAGTATGCACTTAGACACAAGACACTACCATGTCTTTACTTTTCACGAATATCCTTGAGCCATACATCAAATCCAATCATAAGGGGCTAAGAAAACCAAGTGGCTTCAATGATACATCTCCTTTTGACATGAACCTTGGAAAACGAAGGTAGTCACATATCTTGTTGGTTATCATCTAGTGAAACCTTTATGTTAACGTACCCTGAATTTAGCGGCTCTAAGAATCGTCATAGGAAAAGATAATCATCTTTGCTGAGATCCGGACCGAACTATGAATGCAACTGCCCCTTTGCTTGATTACGTCAATTTCCTACAAAAAGAAAAGCACATTATCACCGCACAATATAAATGGAACTGCACAATATAAAAATTATCACCGCACATTATTACCGGTTTTAGGAATATATCGATATTAGAAGGCACATAATAATGCTTGGTAATAGATAGACTGCCCCCCTAATGTTGGTCCATGCATAATGCAGTAGCCGGGGCTATACCCTAAAACTTTTTTAAAAAATATTGCTCAACTAAAGGGTATGCTCGTTTCATTAGACCAATATAATTGTCATGATCTGTGCATTAACTTTATCTAGCAAACTGCGACATTATTATTACAAACATTTGCCAACTTGAGAAATATGACGTGATTCGTATTCGGTGTCTTTCCGTTCCTAGTATGGATGAAAACGGATCGGATACGGACGAATATCACTGATACTATATTTGTTTTTATATTTCTGTCCGGATTCAGATTCGAATACGGATAATATCATCCATGCCGGATAGGATACGATTAGGTATCGATATTATAAATATGCGATTTGAGTATTCGGATATGGATACGGTACCGGATGTTGAATATTCAGATCCAGATACGGACATATCTAAACCCATCTAAATGAATTTGATCGAACAGACGGCCAGATAAATATCGGTACCATTTTCATCCATGCTTCCTAGCGGTTGGCACTGGTTAACGGTGAAAAGCCGTCGCGGTGACGGTGTTCAAAACATGAGCAATCTTTGCAAGAAAATAGTGGCGGGCCGCTTCTGTGATGTTCCGAAACCAGCCCACTCTGGTCGCGAATCTCGGCGCTCCCGACAGGAATCCAACGGCCTTGGGCGACGGCAGCCCTACGCACGGCTTCGCGGAGTCGCCAGGCGGCTCGGCTCTACACCCTCGCTCGCGGCCGCGCCTCCTCTTCCCTCACACGACTCGCCGCGAGGAGTTCCCTTCCCCTTCCTCCGCGTGCGTCCCCGCGACAGAGAGCTCGAAAACCTAGCCGCCAAATCCATGGCTCGACGCGACCACGACGACGACGACGAGATCGAGGAGGAGGAGGACGAGGAGGAGGCCTACGACCTGGACGAGGAGGAGGAGGAGGACGAGGAAGACGACTACGAGGAGGAGACGAGGCGCGGGAAGGCCTCCCGCGGCGGCGGCGGCGGCGGCAAGGGCGGCGGCGGCGGGCGGAAGCGGTCGCGCGAAGACAACTTTATCGACGACTCGGCCATCGAGGACGACGACGAGGAGGATGACGACGACGGCGGGGGCCGGCCGAGGAAGAAGGGCGGCGGCGGGGTGCGGGGGTTCTTCGACGAGGAGGCCCAGGTCGACGAGGATGAGGAAGAAGAGGACGAAGGCGAGGGCGAGGACGGTGAGTGGTCGCCCTATTTTTTTTGCGCCGTGATGCTCTGTTTATATGACTTATAAGTGGTATTTTCTGCCGTCTTTGTTGAGATCTGGACCTAATTTACCAGAACGGAATTTGGGGATGTAGTGAGAAATAAGCCATTTTTATAGCACTTTATGCTCTAGATGGAAACCACCTCTTTTGTTTTGTTCTCATGACTAGGCTGGCAAGTTTCATAGCAGTCGTGTAGCTAAAGCAGCTAATTCTGATGTTTGCCTCAGCTCCAGATCTTAAAATGGAGCTTAGTCATGTTTAGATATATTGATTGATGGAGGTGCACCCTGGGTGACGGTGATTAGTAAAGACTAGTCTTTTCTGGATCAAAAAGTTAGCTCAAGTATACCTCCCAATTTATCCTGTGAACTTGTTAGTGCCTGTGCAGATCCTGTCTTAATTATCTGTTAAGTTGATAATTTGTTTGTTGTTCAACCTCAAGTTGATCTATATATGTTAGTTATCCTTTATGCAAGCTTATACCAATGGTGGTTTGGTCAGACCTAAGTTTTTAGGGGTACAGGGAACCAGACCTAGTTGGATGGTATTGCGGAAAACTTGATGGTATGCACTGCAGTTGGAAACTTGGATTTGTTCTGCCTGACCATTTCAGGCATGCAGAGTTGGCCATGAGAACAAACCTATGGGCCTGCTGTTTTCAAAAGCTATTTGAAAGCACTAGAAAGAGTCAGTTGATTGAACACTGTACCAAACACTGCATACAGTTGATTGAACTTTAATCATCTTATGCTGTTAAATGAATTAGTTTTGTTCTTTTGAATGTTGGATAAGAATAAGATGTTTGAAGCTGGACAAAGCCTTGGCATCAAATTGGAAATCCACCCATAAATTGCATCGTAGTTCAAACTGTTTAGCCTTATGCAGCAGGAAAAAAATTATGCCCTCTAGACTGAAACTTTTTTTTATTTTCAATCAAATCAAAATTATCTTCCATATTCTACTGGTCTTCTTTTACCCTCATTGTGCAATTGGCAATTTCAACTATCAGGGTGCATTATATGTTCTGTAAGGATTTACTTGTAATCGGGAAATATTCCAATCAGCTCCATGCTTTCATCCATTTTCACAGTTAATTTCACAAACATCTTCCTCCCTTCATTACTGGAAATAATGGATTGGACATACGAAACTGTTTTATCTCTGAACTGAGTGCCGATCTATCTATACATCACAAGCAAGAATTATGAATGTTGAACAGTTGAAGTCAGCTGTTTTGCTCCAATTCTACTTAATACTAAGTTATGAAAAGAAATTAATCTTGGGCCTGGGTAGAATATACTACCTAATACTTAGTAGAACAAGCTAGACATTAACCTGGCATTTAAAAATTAATTTTGTTACCCCCTCCTTCCCAAATATAAGGCGCGGTTTGATTTGGTGTGGTCTTCGAGGTCACTCTTTGACTACTAATTTCTCATAATGTATCCTTCGTGGTAAAAAAAGGTTGGTCAGTAGAAAGTATTTCTAAACGCTAAGCCCAATGTAACCACTCTTGTAGCACACAGTTTTCATATTGTTAGACTACTTGTTGGCAAAAGTTACAAAGTTTGAAATCATGAAATACATGTACGTCTTATATATTGAGACAGTGTGAGTATGATTTGATTGAATTAGCTCTGTGCTTATTGTTGTACTAAGCAACAGAAGCATGTTGAGGTTTCTAATGCGCTGATATCTGCTCCTTTTCCTTTCTTTTTAGATTTTATTAATGATGCTGGGGCCGACCTTCCTGATGAGGATGTTGTTAGGGGCTCAAGACGTCATTCTATTCCTATGAGGGATGAGGAAGAGGACATTGATGAGATTGAGAGACAAGTGCGGGAGAGATATGCAAGATCCACTCATATTGAATACGGTGAGGAAGCTGCAGAAGTGGAACAGCAGGCTCTGCTGCCCTCCGTGAAGGATCCTAAACTATGGATGGTCAAATGTGCGGTATGCTCAAGATTTATCTTGTTAAACTTCTTGGATGTTTATTGGTCCTACTTCAGCTCTACTAATGCATAACTGTGACTTCAGATTGGACATGAGAGAGAGACTGCGATTTGTCTGATGCAGAAGTTCATCGATAGGTCAGACCTTCAGATAAAATCAGTCGTGGCATTGGATCATCTAAAAAATTATATTTATGTTGAAGCTGAAAAGGAGGCCCATGTCAAAGAGGTGAGCATGTCCACGTGTGCTTGGCATTTTACTTCTGATTTCATTCCTCCTTGCTAAACTTGGTCTATGCAGGCTTGCAAAGGTCTACGAAACATTTATTCTTCAGCAAAAATAACATTAGTGCCAATAAAAGAAATGGCAGATGTCCTCTCTGTTGAGAGCAAATCTGTCGATCTTTCAAGGGATTCTTGGGTCCGAATGAAATTGGGCATATATAAAGGTGACCTTGCTAAGGTATTACCACAACACTTATCTTATAAATATACTGTAAAATACCATTCTTCAAATGTTTATGTGATCATGTTTTGCAGGTTGTTGATGTTGACAATGTACGTCAAAGAGTAGATGTGAAGCTGATCCCTAGAATAGATCTACAAGCTTTGGCTAGTAAACTGGTAAGTTCTAACCCTTGTTTCTCACAAGAGCAGTACTACAAGTACAACTATTTGAGTGCAACTTGGGTACTAAGGATCCAAAGGTTAAGATCACTTCCTTGTGGAAAAAAAGGTTAAGATCACTTGGATGGAAAGCTCATAGAAGCACTGAATGGTTTAGATACATGGTTGTACTTGAAGTTGTACTCAAAGCATTACGGTTCTCACAATCTTGCACTTTTGTCTAAAGGGAACTTTCATGATTACACCATGTGGAGGGTTTGCACCCAAATATTTTCCCATTGTCAATCTATATTACTTCCATATATTGATAGATCAAATTTAAGTTTGATCGACTACAATCCTACAACAACCTACATTGTAGGTGGAGGGAACTTTCATGTTTTGTAATTAAGTTCACTGTATTTTTTTATATTTCCTGGACATGTTTTCTAAAGCAAAAAGTTCTTGTGATCTGTGAGCTGTATTTATTTGAAATAATTTTCTGATTATCATGTTTGGTTGTTATTTTCTTGTTATTGATTGAGCTGTTGAGTTAATCAGGTCATTGGGGTTCTTATCCTGATGGAGAATTTCTATTTCAGGAAGGGAGGGAAGCTGTAAAGAAGAAAGCATTTGTCCCACCACCACGATTCTTCAATATTGATGAGGCGAGGTGACATTTTTCTCCTTGATATTGATCTAGTTGTTTCTGTTATTTGTTTGCTAGCCTTGTGCTAATGAATTGATCTAATTGTTTCTGTTATTGTTTGCTAATCTTGTGCAAACAGGGAGATGCATATTCGTGTAGAGCGTAGGCGAGATAAAGAATCTGGGGAGTACTTTGAGTGGGTTGATAATATGAAATTCAAAGATGGTTTCTTGTATAAATCAGTCTCCACTAAATCAATCCATACAAACAATATTCAACCGACTTTCGATGAACTTGAGAAGTTCAAGAAGCCTGGTGATGACATGAATGGCGACATGGCTAGCTTGTCCACTCTGTTTGCAAACAGGAAAAAAGGGCACTTTATGAAGGGTGATGCTGTCATTGTTGTTAAAGGCGATTTGAAAAATCTGGAGGGGTGGGTTGAGAAAGTAGAGGATGAAACCGTTCACATCAGACCAAAAATATCTGATCTTCCGGTAACCAATTGCAATTATAGCTACTTATTATTATGAAATGGTGGAAGAATGGCTTACAGTATTGTCTTTTGTTAACGCATTTGTAACTGCAGAAAACATTAGCCTTCAATGAAAAGGAGCTTTGCAAATATTTCAAGCCTGGTGACCATGTCAAGGTGATCTCAGGTGTTCAAGAAGGTGCTACTGGCATGGTTGTTAAAGTGGAAGGGCATGTATTGATCATTTTGTCTGACACAACTAAAGAACATGTGCGTAATTGTCTTATCAAGATTATGAACAAACATTTAAGCTGATCTATTTGAAATAATTTGTTCTTAATGTGCTCTTGTTGGATGACACAGCTCCGTGTGTTTGCTGATCATGTCGTCGAAAGCTCTGAAATTACCACAGGAATCACCAGAATTGGTGATTATGAACTGCATGATCTTGTCCTTTTAGAGTAAGTTTGCTCTTCGAATGAACAATAATCGTAGCTCATTTATTTGATTACCTATCTGTATTCATCAATCCATTTTCAGCAACTTGTCATTTGGAGTAATTATAAGGGTGGAAGCTGAAGCATTTCAGGTAATTATAATATTCTAGTAAGGGTGATTGTACTTCACACTATATTTACTCAGGTGTACATTTAGGTTCTGAAAGGAGTTCCTGATAGACCTGAAGTTGTGCTCGTGAAATTAAGAGAAATAAAAAGCAAGATTGATAGGCGCTCATCAGCTAAAGATCGTTCTAATAATATTATCTCTGCAAAGGATGTCGTAAGGGTTATTGAAGGAGCATGCAAGGTGTGTCCCAGTTCTGTTTGTTATGATTTGGGTTGGTTGTTTTAACTCTTGTCTATCTGTTACCTTTTATTATATTTACATCCATATTTTGTCAAATCAGGGGAAGCAAGGACCTGTGGAACACATACACAAGGGGATATTGTTTATCTATGACAGGCATCACCTTGAACATGCAGGCTTTATTTGTGCTAAAGCGCAATCTTGCCTTCTTGTTGGTGGATCGACTGGTGGCCGTCGAGGAAATGTTCGTACTGAACCCCTTTGATCCTTAGTTAGTCATGTTTGAGAATTTGTCTCATTTTTTGCTTTGCTGATGCAGGGCATGGACACGACTGATGCACGGCTTGGTGCTTTGAGATCTTCAGCAAGCATTCTGCAATCTCCAGGAAGGCTGCCCCCAAGAGGACCTATGAATTGTAAGATCTTATTTTGATACTCCCAGTTTCCAAGTCCAAAGGCTTATTTTTTGCCTGGATACTTCCAGTTTCCAAGTTCAAAGGCTTTTTTTTTGCCTGGATATGTTACAACAGACTATTCAAATATTCTACATTTCTTGAAGCAAGGGTAGTTACTTTGTGTAGCTGTAGATTGCATATTAATATAGCCTTGCCATCCAATGCAGATGGTGGAAGGTTTGGAGGTGGACGTGGTGGTAGAGGACATGATGCCTTGGTGGGTAAATGTATCAAAATTAAATCTGGCCCTTATAAGGGATACCGTGGCCGTGTTAAAGAGGTGACTGGTGCACTCGTACGTGTAGAGCTTGATTCATTGATGAAGATTGTCACAGGTGAATCCTATTATTGTTATCTATGCCCTGTGACTTATCATATGTTGGAGGCTAATATCACTAATACACAGTTAAAAGAGATGATATTGCTGACACACCTACTGTTGCGACACCATTCCGGTAATATCTTGTCCACTTATTTGAAACAATCTTTTCTTATGTATTTGCTAATTGAATATTATCATGTCATCAGTGAACCTCGTTATTCATTGGGCGGTGAAACACCAATGCACCCATCTCGAACACCACATCATGCTTATCAGACTCCAATGCGGGACCCTGGAGGTTTGTTTGCCTCTTGTCCTCATATCATATTTCCATATGTTCCTATAGATCAAAGCATACATCTTTTCACCCATCAGCTGTCACTGATTTAAGTTGTGTTTTGAATCATTGCAAGTTGCTTCCCATGGTTGATACTCCCTCCGTCCCTAAATAGATGACGTTTTAGGTGTTCATGTCACAAGTTTGAGTTGATTTGTAGAAAACACGTGCAGTATTTATATCTCCAAATAAATTTATTAAAAAACTAGATCCAAATATTTTTCCGATGATACTAATTATGATACTAATCGATGATACTTATTATTTATTAAAATTGCCGGCAGTTGTTTCTCGGGAAGCGAAAATGTCATCTATTTAGGGACGGAGGTAGTACATTTGTTTGTTTATATCTAATAATTGTTTTAAATATCCTTTTTATGCATTTTTATTATCCATTATTTATTGCAAATGAACAATTTATCAGGCATTCTACTATAGTAGACATTCAATGAGAATCTATATTTGCATCATCTGTTCCATGCATTCAGTATGTAATTTCCTATTCATTTTGCATGTTTCTGCAATAATCTCCTATTCATTTGCTACAGCAACACCAATACATGACGGGATGCGGACTCCCATGCGAAGTCGAGCCTGGGCTCCTATGAGCCCCCCGAGGTTGTAATTTTTTCCACAATGATATTTCTGATCCATGTATCTTGGTATCTGTTTGGGACGAAGGAAAGATAATTTTGTTGCTTTGTTGGTCATTTACCAGGGATAATTGGGAAGATGGAAATCCTGCTACTTGGGGTAGCAGTCCAGCTTACCAGGTTAGGTTTTGCCACTCCTGTCCTATTCCTTATTTATTTTTAGTAAATTGTTTTGTGTAGATGTCTAACTCCCACCTATCTTCCAATTTTCCAAACTTTTCAGCCAGGAACCCCACAAGCTCGGCCATACGAAGCCCCCACACCTGGATCAGGGTGGGCAAACACTCCAGGAGTTAGTTTCAATGATGCTCCTACTCCCAGGGATAACTATGGTATAGAAATCTCTTTGATTATTTATTCAATACTATTGTAATTATGTGTTTATTCTGTATTGTGTGGATACTAATGTGAACGATGTTTTTTTCTCCATTCTGATCTCTTAGCAAATGCCCCAAGTCCATATGTGCCTTCCACACCTGTTGGTCAACCAATGACGCCAAACTCAGCCGCATATCTTCCGGGTACACCTGGTGGTCAACCGATGACCCCAGGCAATGTTGGAATGGATATAATGTCCCCGATAATAGGTGTGCTCTTGTGATCGGCTGATCGCTATGTTTTCAGACCTTAATATGCTTCCTTGCTTTTATAGATATAACCATGTGTCAAAATGCCTGCAGGTGGTGAGGGTGAAGGTACATGGCTGTTGCCGGATGTTTTGGTCAATGTGTTGAGGGGAGGTGATGACGGTCCTGGTGTGGTTAGGGAAGTACTCGGGGTACGTGTTGCACACCGAATGGTGGACTCCAAAATTTTGTTTTTTGTGTCTTGTGCCATTGCTTATATGCACTTGAACTTACAGGATGGATCTTGCCGAGTTGCACTTGGGTCATCGGGCAACGGTGACATGGTGACAGTCCTTCCAAACGAGGTTGAGGTCATCAGGCCAAAGAAGAGTGACAGGATCAAGATACTGAATGGTAATTTCCGTGGATACACAGGAAAACTCATAGGTATAGATGGTTCTGACGGAATAGTGAGGCTTGACGACACATACGAAGTTAAGATATTAGATATGGTGATTTTGGCCAAACTGGCGACTTGAAATGGATGTATATTTTGTAACGTGTCCATCATAGAACATATTTTGTAACAATGCCCTCGTTTGCAATAAAGCTTTTTGTTGCTTATTTCCACGATCATTTTCCACTCTTGTCAGGCGTTTGCCAAAACGCTGCTCGTATTTTCTCAAGCTTGTTTTGGGCTTCATACTTTCAGGTGTGTCTTGATTAGTGGCTGGTCATTATATCTCATTATTCTCGGCATATTCACAGCTTGTTATATCATGCCACATGCTACTTTTTTTAAACACATGCCACATCGATACATGTCGGTTTGTAACATATGTATGGTAAAGGAATTATCAAACTGCATTTCTCATGACGTTCTTCTTTACTCGAGGTTTGTAATTTCTATATATATCTCCGATCTTTACACAAGAAATTAAAATTTCCTACCCCCTCTTCCAGCCACATCAAGAACAATGTGCAAACGGCTGCTAAACAAACGAACAAAATGGCAGGAGTATTCTAGAGCAAGCAAGCGGCGAAAAGCCGTGAGATCGCGGCGCGGCCTGATCCTTGCGTGCTCTGTTGCGCTCGGCGGCCCCTTCAGTAGTTCTTGGTGTGAGTCTCCCCGACGACGTCCTGCCTGCACTGCTGGAACACCTGCAGGATGTTGCGGTAGGGGCTGCTCCTGGACGACGGCGAGGCGGTGCCGGCGCGGTGGCGCTTGCTGCTCGACGGCCGCGACTCCGGGCTGAGCGCTTCCTCCGCCTCCGCCTCCTCCCGCGCAGGCCGCTCCATCTCCGCCGCGTCCTTCCGCAGAGTCTCCAAGAACGACTCCTTCAGCGCCCCATCGACCTGATGATCAGACAAGCGAAACACATTTCGTCTTCAGTTGCGGTCGGTAGATAGAGGAAGAAGAACGCGCGGTGGGTGTGGGATTCGAATCGAATCGAATCCAGGTGGAGGGAGGGGGGCGGGATCGATCGCTCACCGTGAGAGGGCAGAAGTCCGGCATGGGCCACGCGACGGGCCCGCCGTCGTCGGGAGGCTCCGGCAGGGGCTCCACGGGCGCCATCTCCTCCTCCTCATTCTCCTTCATCCATGCGTCCCCGACGCCCACGCTCGCCCCGTCGACGACGATGACGTCGTCCGCCGCCGCCTCGACCTTTTCCTGCGCCCGCAAACAAACCCCACCCATGGTCAGCTAACACCAGCAGCAGGCAACGGCGACCCTATCAATCGCGCACTGCACGCGGGGAAAGAGGGATCGATTCCGGGTACCATGAAGCTCGCGCCAGCCTCCACCATCCGATTCCGATCCAATCTCCTCCTCGCCTCGCCTCCAATTCCGAGAACGTCCGGGGCTCCTTGCCTTGCCCCTTCCGGTCGATCGACGCTCGAGGCGGGGGATCTTTTCGGACTCGCGGCGCGATGTGGTTCGAGTTTGAAATGGGGGGAGAGCGTAACGGCCACCGCGTTAATTATGGGGGAGGAAATGGCCAAATGGGCAATCTGGGAGGAGAGGTGGGGAAAAGGCAACGGCTACTTTTTGGGCCGTGGCAGAAGGAGAAGCCCGCTTGCGGGTTTGTCGAGGTGGATCCGATTTGGGGGTCAGACGAGGGACGGAAGCCGGAAGGGGATCAGTGAAAAGGTGAAGGACGGAGCCATGTGAGAAAATTCATATGCAAAGACAGATGCTTGGAGACAGGCAACAATGGCACTGAATCATCCAAGTATCGAATAAAATAGGTCATACATTTTTTACGCGTCTTCATCGTACTTGATAAGTCTAGCCTCTAGGTTTGAACCACACATTCTCTATATTCCTGGGCAAGATAGTACTTAGGCCTTGTTTAGATTGGACTGAAATTTTTTGGTCGTTCCCCTAGACTTCGTTTTTATTTGGTAAATATTGTCCAATCGTGGTAGGTTCAAAAGATTCGCCGTGATTTACAACAAAACTATGTAATTAGTTATTTTTTTGATTTATATTTAATACTCTTTATATGCGGCAACAAATTTGTGGGAGGAGAGAGAGATTGTAAAGTCCAGACGAAGAGTTTGTTTGTGGTAAATATTGTCCAATCGCACCAACTAGGCTTATTCGCTCGTGATTTACAACAAAACTATATAATTAGTTATTTTTTTTATTTATATTTAATACATTATGCGGATACAAATTGACGCGAAAGTTGGAGGCCAATCTAAACAAGGCCTTACTTAAAAAAAGGGTGGTACATAATTTCTAGTGACATCAAAGCCAGACGAAGAGACACGCACTTTGCTTGATCATTACTAACTCGCGGCATGTTTGGAATTTGACTCTGGGTTGCCAACCCAAACTTTGGTCATACTGGCGTGGTCAAAATCTGGTTATGACAGCGACACGGCCTTCAAACCATAATCTTTGACTTCTTTTATTCTTATAAAAATATTTATCAAAAAGTGATATATGTATGTTTTTACAAAAGTATTTTTTCAACACAAATTTATTTATATAGTTTTTATATTTTTAAATTCAACAACTTAAAAGTTATTTGTAATTTATATTTTCAATGTTTGACATAAATTTTATAAAAAACAACTCTATTTTTTTTAGTATAGAGGGAGTACATGTTTGGATGGTGGCCAAGGGAGACTACTAAAACATGCCAAAAATATATCATGACATGCAGGCCCCACGAATCATTGTTTTTACTCTCTGAGGATCGTTAACATGGATCTTGATTCGTAGATTTGTTGCAACGATCATAAAAGTTACAGTATTGTGCTCTAAAGCAAAATAATTATAGCCAACTCCGAGGATATCCATCATCAGGTCATTTACTTCGATGATGCACGCCAAATTTCATCGTATGCCACCAAATTTCGGCACCAAACTAGGCACAGGAGCATGGGACAAATTACCACGGCATGACTAATGTTTGGCTTGCACCCGTTGCAAGTTTGATTTGATGGGCCAAGAATCAACGCCGGGCCTCTAGTGTTCGTGGGCGCTCGAGAGTCCCGGGCGCAGCCCACAGGCCCGCGCTCTCATCTCATCCGAATTCCGATCACCACAGGGTACACACACGTACACACACACGCGGGGAGATGAGGCAGATGCTGCGAGGCTTTTCCGATCCGGCGGGGAGGCCCACAAACAGCGGGAGGGAGGGACCGGCCGCACAGCGCAGCACAGCAAAGGAGGACTGAGGACGGACTTAACGCGGAGAGGGTACGGCCGCCAGGGAGGGCGCGGGCCCCGCCCGATTGAATCAAGGAGAACCCTTCCCGCCACCTAGGGCCCACTAAATCTAATGAGCCGCGGGGCCCATCCGCTTGCGGGCGGGTTGGCTTGGGCCAGCCTGCTAGCTGCTAGTGCTAGTGCTAGTGGGGCCCCCAGGCGCCTCCGTGGCACTGGGCCCTGGACGGCCAGCCGCCACGTGTGCGTCGTGAGCTGGTCCAAGGCCCAGTACTCCATCCGATCGTGGCTACACGTACTGGCAGCACCGAGCGAGTGACGAAATTCAG
Source organism: Chrysopogon serrulatus (assembly GCA_015844335.1). Taxonomy (NCBI): domain Eukaryota; kingdom Viridiplantae; phylum Streptophyta; class Magnoliopsida; order Poales; family Poaceae; genus Chrysopogon; species Chrysopogon serrulatus. Next base: position 43,896 of record JADLZL010006126.1, on the reverse strand, counting down.
CGGGTGGAGAGCATTCCTGTTGACTTTGCATGCGATTGTTCTTTTTTTTTGTGTGTGTAATATTCTCTTTCTCTCTCTCCCAGTCTCCCTCAAAAAAGGATTGTTTTTATTTTTGGTATAAATTTTGAACGTGAAAGTGAAACAAAAATGCTCGGTCCTTGTTATACCGTGCAACGATCGAACTGTCAGCATCCAGTCCGGTTCGTAGATCCAGCATTTTTCTTGCCCCCTTTTGCCAAGGTATCCACTTGCGAGCTGCTATCGTATCAGTGTATCACCATCCTGGGCTACAAGCCAAAGGCGTCTTTTACCACTGCCGGAGCCGGACGGTGCCGGCGGCAGCGAACGCAAAGGAAAAGCGCGGGCGTCCGTCCGCTTTTTTTTTTTTCCGTCCGCTTCGGTAGTGTGGACAAGCGTCATTTCTGCAGCGGCCGCGCGGATTTGCCGAACCCAGCATGGGTGCCGCAAGTACAGGGATGGGCAGCCCTTGAATCGGCAAGGATTTCGACCCTCCACCCTGCCACTTTCGATTCGACGATCGCCTCCGATCCATCCCGTCCAGATCGGCTGCCCCGAAACGCCCAATCGATCGGTGACGGCAACGCCCCGCCGGCCCGGCGCCGTGCCGTGTGTTGGACTTCCACCGTGTCTGGCTGATTGGCCGGCCGCCTGCGACCCCTCGTCGACCACCGAGAGGAAAATCCCGACCCCTCGTCGTTGTCTCGTTCCAGTGTTTTACCTGGGTCCTTGTATGCATAGATATGCCATTGCTCTGTTGCTTGGATCCTTGGACCGTGGAGGAGCCAGCCGAGAGCCGACTTGGCTGCCGCTGTCGAGAGAAATGGGCGGACTGCACTGCAGCCTCACTGCTCATGGGTAAATGCTCGTGTCGATACGGCGCGTGCTCATACGCTGTCTATACCACCGTTCGTCGTTGTCCTGCGATCCGAGTTGAGACAGTAGTAGGCTTCTTTCATCCTCATAATAGCGCGAGTCCGACGGCTTAATTCGAACCCATTTGTAGACGCACAAGAAGATTTTTTTTTTTTTTTTTTTTGGTGTGGGATCTCATTTGCTTGTATAGTGACTTTTTTCGTCTCTGTGTGTCCTTGGTTTTCTCAACAATGAACAGCGGGCCGGTCAAATGGAGTTTCTTCTTTTTCTTTTGCATTACATTTCTCGATGGCTTATATTATATGACACTCTTTGCATTTCTACATTTTGTAAAACCTATATACGCAAATACGTACAAGGAATGATTTTACTCTGGACCTTTTTTTCTTCAGCTTCAGAAGAAACGCTTTGACGACCCTTGCGTAGAACCTGGTACTGTTTTGACCAGGAAGGTTCCAAGCAAAAACATTACTGGCATCAGTTATAAAAGCCATAACTTCATCAGATGTTATTAATCCAAAAAAAATACATTTAACACACAGCCATTATTTGTTTTCAAGCAAGGGTCATATATACCTAACATTGCTTGCGATTCACAATATGTCTTAGTTATCTATTATAGATGTATTTATTTCACTACTTGCTGATATATTTCTTATCAATAGATTTAATCTCAAACCTGTTTCAGTTTTGTCCTGCAATAACATTATTGCATATATTTAATCAAATGATGTCTTCCTTGATTTACATATAAAGAATATGGTTTAATTTCTCACTTCGTCCTACAGTTACTTACTGAGACTTGAGAGTTCAATCAATAGTCATATGAAGTTCAGGTATAGGAGCACTTGATCAAGTAGATGGAAGGAGAAAGACTTTGTCACAAACAGTCCTCTTTATTTATTTTGCTTTATAACACCTTTTTAGTAAAAATGCAGCCACCAAAAATTATTTTAGCCACCTACCCCAAACAAGAAAAACTGATCTAAGATTTTTTTTACATTAGTGTCTAGTTAATTATTTCACCACATAAATAGAAAAGATGGATCGAATTTAGGAGTTTGATTGGATCTTGAGTTTGGCTGGATCTTGAAAGGGATATCTTTCTAATATATATACAACACAATTATTAAACCGAATCAATTTTCTGAGGACTCCATACAAAATTAAGATTCAATCTTCAAAAGTTGATAATATATAGGCTAACATATATGAGTACAATCTCTTAGGATTACTTTAATAACTATATTTTAAAACTAGAAAGTCACATGCTAATACATTTTATCATTATACAAAACCATTCTTTCGTGCTCACGTTAATGTGCTAGTGGCTATGCACATTTAATATGGTAATGTCTGAGTATAAATATGATCTTATATTGTTTACTCTTCCCTAGTATCAACATCAAGATTCCCATTTTAAGGTGGTAATATAATTAGCAGAAACTTAATGCCATATTAAATGATTGCCAATTTCTATAACACAGATAACTTTAGTAGCATGATTTTCTAAAGAGTCATCCGTGGACAGAAAGAGAAAAGGAAATCAAATCTGATAATACAATCTTGTTTGTTTAATTCAGAGCAACCACATATGTTCATATCTAGATCCAACATAATCAATTCCATCTATTTTTTAGAATTTTGCTCGATTGGATAATAGCTGGACATCCATGGTTTGTAATTATATATCGTAGAACATGAAAATTCATGTTCTATGTTCACTGTTGAGACCCAATGGCATAGATTATGTATTTCTTCTCCCAATGTATGAAATTCAAAAATTTATCAAGCATATCACACATATTGATAATTTATCAAAATAACTAAAACCTAAAAAAATTATTTACTTTTGTATTTTAAATACTTGATAACCAAATGACATATTGAAATGTTGCCTCTACATCAAATGAGTACATAGTGCTAGCTAGTTTTGTGAGATGTTGCTAATATAAAAAGAACTTTTAAGCCATAACTATCATTCACTTTTAAGCCATGGTCACACTAATTATAAAATTTCTTGCAAAAGGATGATGAGTTCAATTATGAACTAGGTTTATTTGAACTTTGTATAATAAAAGATATATTTAAACTTTGTGTTGACACATTTCTTATAAATATTTTTAGTATCTTGTTTTAATTTAATGACCACAATATAGTGGAAACTTTATTAGATTATCAATAACTTACACATAGAGAATCTCTATCAATCATGAATTGGAGTTAAGGAACAACGAATAGGAACACTAAATTATATCCTCATTGATTGTTACTTTTCCTTTTGTCATGCTTTGTTAGCAAACATAAGGTACCAATGTTTTAGCAGCCATATTGACCGTCAACTATCACCGAGATGTATTATTTGTAAAATTTTAGTACCTTTTCATTCATGTATGATTCATTTAGACTACACCAACTAAAATGATGGATGCAACTTAATAATTGAATTACAACTTTATGGGGCACACTATCTAGGATAAACCTAAGCCCTTCTATTTTACGAGGACTCCAAATAAAACGAGATTTAATTTTAATATTGATAAATATATAGGTTTTATGCTGTAACCTGATTACACATAAATTCAACAACTACATATTAAACTAGAAGAATGCATTATGACCCATCGTATCATCACACCTAGCCACACTCTTGATTGTTGCAATGCTTACATTAATATGCTAATTGCTAGGCATACAATTATAGTGTTACCAATTATACGCTACTTTCTAACTTTATAAAGTACAGATATGATGCTATATTGGTTACTTCGTCTGTAGTATGAAAATCAATATTGCCATATTGAGATGGTATCAAACTAGAAAAAACTTAATGCCGTATTAAATACTTACTAAACTATGGAAACCTTTATTCTCAAGATACATGGAATGATTTTCGGGTGTAAAGCGAAAGGAACCAAACCCGATAACCCTACTTAGTCAAAGCATATCCATTTATTCACACCCGGATCCAACACAATCAATTCTAATCATTTTAGGAATTATACTGATTATATAGTTTCATTTGCCGAGTCATGGTTATAAAATATTATCGTTGATGCTAGTTCCTATTTCAAAATATACTCTTATACTATAATTTGTAATAAATATTCTAACCATAAGGAATTTTTTGAATGTAAATGCAATTATATTATATGCATACATTAAGTTTTTAGCTATGTCCATGGTAATTGTTCTTTTTTAGAAAAAAAAAGACCATCTTATTTGACTCTTAGAACGGTAACAATAGACCGGAATTCAATAATTTGATAATACTTCCTTTGATGCCCATGCCATACCTTCAAAAGAGTACACTCGTTTTAGAACATGAGAAGGAACCTATAATTTGTGCTAATGAAGGTAACCATCTTGCACAATGAATATAGTGATGTAAAGAAATTGAAGCCAGAAGATAAGTCATACTACATTTTATATAATTCATAATTCTGTCTCATTCATAAGAAATCAATAATTTGTGCTAATGAAGGCAACCATCTTGCACAATGAATATAGTGATGTGAAAAAATTGAAGCAGACGATAAGTCACACTACATTTTATACAATTCATAGTTCTAACGCATTGCTATGAATTTCAAACTTGAGTTAGTTTAATAACATCATAAATAAAAACTAGAACTTTAAATTAATAAGAAATACCTATGTAAATGGAAATAAAAGAACAATAATACACTGTTGTAGTAATCATTTCTTTGGTTTGATCACATGTAAGAAAACTCTGAGTGATTATACGACTTTAAATTACTTAAAGAACCTCATATCAAGTGAATAGAGATGAAAATGAATGGAGTTTACGGTTAACATCATATCTCCAGTTCTTTCATCGACCCACGGCATACTATGAGTTTACATGTTAGTTAGTAACACTAATAGGAATAGATATATGGGCGTAATGTAAATAACTATGATGCTATTTTTAACGATATGTCCCTAATCCTCGCACTATATATTCCAAGTTTTATGTATGAACACAAATAGAACCTCACATGCTATCCAAGTGATTTAAAATTTATAGTTTAAAATATTAGCCATGCACCATGAACACTAAATTAATACAAAATCATTAGCAAAGCTTATTGACCATCTATCATGTAATTTGCACATAGTTTTCACTAAGTATCTTTGTTAGTATGAAGCTCCAAAATTTTGAAATCAATATAACTCAAATAGACAACATACAGTCAAACTTATACAAATTTCTATCAAATGGAGAGCATACAGTCAAACAAATATAATTTTTTTTTGTTGGTAACCATACAAACATTAATGGGGCATTTCAATAACTAGTTACATAAATCACCAATAGAGTTTCTAGTTCTATTACTAAGTTGAAATATGGTACATCAAATTTACATTATAAAATAATGATCAACCTTAAATAATATTGGATCAACAATTTGTTAACCAAACTCTATTAACAAGTATGAACCATTAAACGCTTGAAATTTATGTTACAAAAAATTGCTTGAATGAGAAACATGAGAACGTTCATAATCTAATTTGCTCAGAGTCCTAGTCATGTTAGTAAGTATGAACACAATAATAGAACATTTAGCATATTCATTCGTTTGATTCATATCTTAAGTTTAGAAACTTGGTTCTCTTAATAAGAGAGAACAAATTAATATTATTATATTAGACAACCAGATAGACAATATTACGTGTGTACATTACATCACTAGCATATTAAGTATATGCATATATTAAAGATAATGCATGCAAATATACATTATAAGATTAAATTTCAAATATAATACATGCAAACTTACGTTATAGGATTATGTGCCCGTGTGGATAAAAACAATAAGTGCAAATTTGCGTTACAGGATCTAAACATCGCATGGATTTGTAAATTTACGTTATAGGATTAAATTTCCATACAATACGTGCAAATTTGCGTTATAAGATTTAAATATTAATTTCCATATAACACGTGCAAATTTACGTTATAGGATTAGACACCGACACGGATAAAAAAATACATGCAAATATGCGTTACAAGATCTCAACATTCCACGGATTTACAAATTTTACGTTACAGATTACATTCCTATACGAATAAAAACAAAACATATTACGTGAATTAATCAACATGATTGATGAGTGTGAGGTCCAAATTCGGTAAGAATATCTGAATATATGAGTAGACACATGCTACAACTATATATCCATGTAAACATGTAGTCAAATATTTATTTGAATTCTTTTGAAAAATAAATAAGAAAACAGATTTATCATTTATTCAGCCGTGGAGAGGTCTGCGGGTAGGGGAGTGGGATGGGGGAGGGAATCTGATGAGGAAATGCAGCATGCAGACCCGACCCGTTTGGCCTTAAATGGCTCCAGCTGTTCCCATCCAAACCCAACAGAGGGGACTGTAGAGAGAGAGAGAGTAGTCATGGCCTCGCCGGGCGCCCTGCCCTCCGCTGGCGCTGCCCTGCTTAAAAACCTCGGCCCTTAATTCGCTCGCACCGGTTACTACTGCTCCTGCTTCCTCACACCACCCTCCCCTCCCTCTCCTGCCAGAGAGCAGCAGCAGGAGGAAGAAAGATTGGCAGGAGGCAACAGTTCGTAGACCAAGGAGCGGACCGGGGAGGAGGAGGAGAGAGAGAGACGGCGAGCGGCCGGCGAGCAAGTGTAACTGTCGCCGTGGAAAAGGGTGAGCGATAGAGAGAGAAAGAAGAGATAGAGAGAGAGAGGAGGGATAAGCGGTAGCAGCAAGGAAGGAAACCAGGTGGAAGCTAGCGGAGAGGGGGCGAATGGCGTGAAGCATGGCTGGATCCAAGGTTTCGCGATACACTGCTTATTCTGCAGCGTTCTTCTCGAGTTGGAAGGCGGCTACCACCCCGGCGCTGTCTTGCCCGGCCTGCTGCTCATCGGCGTGTATAAATAGGAGCAGGGGGCCAGGCCACAGGACGCACTGCAGCAACACAGCACAGAGATCTCTCCTCCTCCTCCTCCTCCTCCTTCACCTACAGCTGTAGGTGCAGAGCGAGGGAGCGAGAGCGAGGAAGAAGAGAAGAAGGTTGGTAGTAGTAGTAGTAGTAGGTGGGTCGCTAGCCTGCAACCAGCCGGCCGGCAATGGATTTCGGCGACGAACCTGAGGGCTCCGACAGCCAGCGGCAGCGGAAGCGGTACCACCGCCACACCCCGCGCCAGATTCAGCAGCTCGAGGCGTACGATTCTCAACTCTCTTGTTTCGTTTTTGTTTCCATTTCTTTTGCTGTTTCTTCATTCTGTCGATGGCGTACGTCGTCGTGATGATTGACGGAAGGAATGTAATGGTGCGTGTTCGCCGCCGGCGACTGACTGCAGGATGTTCAAGGAGTGCCCGCACCCCGACGAGAACCAGCGCGCCGCCCTCAGCCGGGAGCTCGGCCTGGAGCCGCGCCAGATCAAGTTCTGGTTCCAGAATCGCCGCACCCAGATGAAGGTACCATTCCATACCAAGTGTCCCGGTTCCTTTTCATTTTTTTTTTCCTTCTTCCATTCCATTCACGAGGTCGCCGTGTTTCATCTCGACCTTCTTTCTGTCGGGCTTGTTTTCCACGGGTTCTATTCTGTCTCTTGATGCATGACGATTGACGACGCTGTTTGCAGGCGCAGCACGAGCGCGCGGACAACTGCTTCCTGCGCGCGGAGAACGACAAGATCCGGTGCGAGAACATCACCATGCGCGAGGCTCTGAAGAACGTCATCTGCCCCAACTGCGGCGGCCCGCCCGTCGCCGAGGACTTCTTCGACGAGCAGAAGTTGCGCATGGAGAACGCCCGCCTCAAGGAAGAGGTAAATAAAATTATGACCTGACCAACCGCGGGCTGTGTTTCCGGCGACGTCCTCGCCGGCCGGTCTGTCCGTCTCTGTGTATTTCTGTACCGTACGTCTCTGAATGAATGATGCTCTTCTTCATCCTGCAGCTGGACCGGGTGTCGAGCATCACGTCCAAGTACCTCGGCCGGCCGTTCACGCAGATGCCGCCGGTGCCGACCATGTCCGTGTCGTCGCTGGACCTGTCCGTGGGCGGGATGCCCGGGCCGGGGCCCCTAGGCGGTCCGTCGCTGGACCTCGACCTCCTCAGCGGCTGCCCCTCGGCGCTGCCGTACCAGATGCCGGCGCCCGTGACGGAGATGGAGCGCCCCATGATGGTGGACATGGCGACGCGCGCCATGGACGAGCTCATCCGCCTCGCGCAGGCCGGCGACCAAATCTGGGTCAAGGGCATGCCCGGGGACGCGCGGGAGGTGCTCAACGTCGCCACCTACGACAGCCTCTTCGCCAAGCCCGGCGGCGCGTTCCGCCCGCCGGACATCAACGTCGAGGGGTCCAGGGACTCGGGCCTCGTCTTCATGAGCGCCGTCGCGCTCGTCGACGTCTTCATGGACACGGTACGTACAAATTGCGCATTCCTTATATTAGTTCCCCCTTCGTCTTCCATGGCGATGGCTGATCGATGCATGCTTGTTGCTGTTGTTGTTGCAGAACAAGTGGATGGAATTCTTCCCCGGCATCGTGTCCAAGGCGCAGACCGTCGATGTCCTCGTCAACGGCTTGGGCGGGAGGAGCGAGTCCTTGATCATGGTAATGCCGGCCACCGTCGAATAATCTTCCTTCTCCTCGATCGTGTGATGTGAATATGTATGTGATCGTTGGAACTTGGAATGAAAACTAATGGCGGCGTCGTGCAGATGTACGAGGAGCTGCACATCGTGACGCCGGTGGTGCCGACGCGCGAGCTGAGCTTCCTCCGCTACTGCAAGCAGATCGAGCAGGGGCTATGGGCCATCGCCGATGTCTCCCTGGAGGGGCAGCGCGACGCGCACTACGGCGTGCCGTCCCGCTCCCGCCGCATGCCGTCGGGGTGCCTCATCGCCGACATGTCCAATGGCTACTCCAAGGTGATCATCGACGCGACGACGACGACCAGCTCATGCCCCTGTGCAGTGCAGGCCGTGTGCTCCACGTGCACGTGTATTGCCCTGTGTGTGCGGGCTGTGCTACAATGTTTGGTGCGTGGTGGTGCCCCTGGCCTGACCTGACCTGACACGTTCATGTCATGTGTGCTGTAGGTGACCTGGGTGGAACACATGGAGATCGAGCAGATGCTCCCGATCAACGTCCTCTACCGCAACCTGGTGCTGAGCGGCGCCGCGTTCGGGGCGCACCGCTGGCTCGCCGCGCTGCAGCGTGCGTGCGAGCGGTTCGCGTCCCTGGCCACCCTCGGCGTGCCGCACCACGACGTCGCCGGAGTGACGCCGGAGGGGAAGCGGAGCATGATGAAGCTGTCGCAGCGGATGGTGAGCAGCTTCTGCGCCAGCCTGAGCTCGTCGCCGCTGCAGCGGTGGACGCTGCTGTCCGGCACCACGGACGTGAGCGTCCGAGTGTCGACGCACCGCAGCACCGACTCCGGCCAGCCCAACGGCGTCGTCCTCAGCGCCGCCACCTCCATCTGGCTGCCCGTCCCCGGCGACCACGTCTTCGCCTTCGTCCGCGACGAGAACGCGCGATCCCAGGTATGCCGTCCGGACTCCCCACCACCCGCGGCCGCATGGCGCTCGTCATTTAACGCTGCTCACGCCTTGAATGGTTTGCCATTGCAGTGGGACGTCCTGTCGCACGGCAATCAGGTTCAGGAGGTGTCGCGCATCCCCAACGGCTCCAACCCCGGCAACTGCATCTCCCTCCTCAGAGTGAGCAATCAATCAATCATTTCATTTCTTGCTCCTCCTCCTCCGTGTCTGTCGTTGACGATCTTTCATGACGACGGTGATGATGATTTGAATTGAATTGATAGGGTCTGAACGCGAACCAGAACAGCATGCTGATCCTCCAGGAGAGCTGCACGGACGCGTCGGGGGCGCTGGTGGTGTACTCGCCGATCGACATCCCGGCGGCGAACGTGGTGATGAGCGGCGAGGACCCGTCGGGCATCCCGCTGCTGCCGTCGGGCTTCGCCATCCTGCCCGACGGGCGGCCGGGGTCCGGCGCGGGCGCGTCCAGCAGCGCCGTCGTCCCGCTCGCGCCGCCGCCGGGCTGCGTGGTCACCGTCGCGTTCCAGATCCTCGTCAGCAACCTGCCGTCGTCCAGGCTCAACGCCGAGTCCGTCGCCACCGTCAACAGCCTCATCGGCACCACCGTGCAGCAGATCAAGGCAGCGCTCAACTGCGCCGGCCCTTGATCGACCGACTCGTCCCGCCGCCGCCGCCGCCTCGCCCCCGCCACCCTCCGCCGCCACAGTGACTGAGGAGAGTTGGTTGGCCCGTTGAATGCTCGCATTCAAGGAGTCCACCTGCAGCTGCTCCCGCGAAGCTGACCCAACTCTCTCTCGCTCTCTCTCCATCAACCTATCTCTCCATGATCCACCATCACCACCACCACCATAACAGCTTTCTTCCTTTAGATTCGATCAGTGTCGTTTTCCTTTGCTTAAACTTTGCAGGATTCGTCGAGTTTTTCCTCTTTTTTTCCTTCTTGAATTTCTTCCTTAGGCATTCCTTCGTTCGTGCGCCAAAGATCCATGGAAGGCTTTACGAGACTGAGGGAGTCAAGAACGCACCATGCTACCTTGTCCCTTTCCTCTGGCTGCAGCCATTTTTTCCCCGCCACCACCGCACAGTTTGATTCTTCCTTTTTCATTCCTTGCATGCCCATCCTTGTCATGTCGCCATTGTCGTTGGTGCCGCAGCAGAGGATGAATGGTTCGGGTATTGACTTCTGTCCATTAATGTAAAGCCTTCAATGAACATTCATTTCGATTATAAATGGGAAGGAAAAAAAAAACAAGTTCTGGTAAAAAGCTGTGAGATCCATGTGTTCATATGGCCTGATAATGATGGCCCCCCTGAGCCTGATTCCTTTTCCGGGAGACTGGTGGTTTGATCGATCGGCTGCTGCCAACGAACCTGTCTCATCGCTGTCGTTCATCGGTAGCAACGGCGGCGGCTGCCTCTTATCGTCAAGAAGGCGACCTATATATATGTGGTGAGGCTGTGACAGGCATGATGCGGGCGGGCTGGTGGCACGTCCTCTAGATGCCGCGCCCGCGCGCGGCGGCGTCCGTCGCCACTGCCCACTGCGGCGGGCGCGCGGTGGCGGCGACCGATCGATTTGGACGCGGCGGACGTGCGATTCAAGTGCGCGCAGTCGTAAGTGGGTGGCATGGACTGGCACTGGCACACACATCGCCGTGCTAGCTAGCCCCTGCGACGGCCGCATTAATACGGTGGTTGGCTGGGCCGCCAGCCCGGGATCAAGGCAAGGCTACAGAGCTTACGGCAGCGTGATGGGAATGGGATCGGATCGGCATCCTACGCATGCACGAACACGAAGCCGTAGTCCATGCTCCATGCTCTGCCGCACGGCGTGACTGCGCGCGTCTTGGGCCTGTGGGATCAGCCGGCAACGGACGTCCAAGAATACCTTGCACGTCGTACCTTCACATTTTTTGAGCCAAGAAACTGAAGCCCAAATCGTGATCCTACTTGGTTCCGCCTAGGGATCTATTAGAGAGTTGAGACTTCAAGCCACCTATTTTTTCCTTATTATTACGCCCGTGATACTCTGACTACCTGCTTTTAGGGTGCTGGTTTAGGGTTTCGCAAACTTTAACACGCGGCAGTCACGGGTTTGCGGCACCGCGCGGGCATGGGCTTCGCTGTCTCACTGGATGCAGATTAGGGTTTGGAAGCTTTCCGTCTTTAGATTCCCTGGGGCAGGTTAGCCCGGTGGTTGGTGGCGGTGGATGGGCAGGGCGGTGAGGCGGCGTAGCGCTTCTTGCCGTGGCAATGGAGGTGGTGGTTAGGGCAGAGCAGGGGTGGGGGAGGCTTGTCGGCAACCGATCGATACCTCCGACGGATCAGCGGAGGTAGGTTTGTTGGGTATGGGGCCAATGGTAGGCGAGAGACGTCGTTGGCTGTGGAGACGGTGGGGAGGCAGCGGTGGACAGGTCAGGTGGGTAAGTGCCTTCGACAGATTAGAGGAGGGTGGGTTCAACAAGCAGGGGTAGATGGATGTCAGGCGGGGCGGTGGGCCATAGGCCCGCCATAGCCCATGGGCGGTCTTGGCTGGTGAGAGGCGGTGGCGGGGGGGGGGGGGGGTGGCACGCCAAGCGTGGGAGTGTGACCTATCACACGATAATTTTCTCCTTAGGGTTGACCATTGGCGGATCCAGGATGAGCACCTGCGAGGGCTAAATATCGAAGACTAAGTGCTAAAGCTAGAGATTAGTTATGGATTAGACACTAAGCTACAATGATATAAGTATAAAATCAGGTTAGGGGGGCTGCAGCCACCCCAGCTCCCTGGATTCGCCATTGGGGTGGACCACAAGCTAGCAGAACATTTGGTTCACGTCCACTGACATATCGTTGAGTGCCTTTTTTTGGAATGATTATCCATATATGGAATGATTGGACAGCATATGCTGGTCATTTGTTTGGGCAACCATGTTTTCTTTTCCCTGTTGTTTTTTATGAAGTGGCGAGCAAGAAAAGTGATAGAACAACAAGGCAACCTTATTGCTAAATCCTTACTAAAGGATTGGTGGAGATCATGGAGGCAGTGTAAGATGTTTGGGATGATCATGAAATACCTCAACATTTGCGGTTGCAATAGAGTAGAACAGAATTGAAGTCTGAATAGCTAGCTCAAAGAGGCTTTCTAAATTTAGCTTTCGTATATTTTCACACGCGGGGACATTCTTATTCTGATGAAGATGTATATATTGTCACATGGGGACATTCTTGTTAAGATGTATGTGTCATTGGTTAATCTCCTCATCTCTATTTCCCTCCCGGTTGCACATTAGATGTCGACAAGATGGGCGGATAGAGCACCAGGGCATGTGGGCTCGAAATCTACTAACTCTACTCAAAGCATGAAGCCCCTCCCTCTTACATATTGGTATGAGCTATATGGAAGCTTGAAAGGAGAGGCTAGAGATAGAAGATGGTGGAAAAAGTCCTCCGAACTTGCTTTCCTAAATTCACCATGGTAGATGACCTGTCTAGCTGTCTCCTTTCCGATCCTAAAGTAAGCACATATGAGGAACACATGAGAGACAAGAAACTAGGAAGGAATAGATCTCTTATTGACATAATAGATGGGTAAAGGCTCCTTTATATAGTGTCAACCCTTTACAAGTATATTCAATATCAGATATCATAACTCTTCTTTGAGAAAATAGCATAACAACTCATGTCTCACTAGAAACTCTGTCAGTAGAAAATGAATGGAGAAAATGGTGCATTGTTGGCTTGCTCCGACCTTATCACTACAAGGAATCCTTCAATTTCCAATGATATGCTAGCGACGATAGGTCATATTATCGTTAGATGGCCCATTTTGCGACACTTTTCATCAGACCTCCTACCTAGCGATGAAAAAGAGCGTCGCAAGGAATGCTAGTTAGCTAGTACAATTCCATGAACTTGGGGGCTATATGCTTCGTTAAATTGTTATTCTCATAAACAGTTCACATTTGTGCAACACATTCTGCATTATCTCCATAGATAATAATGGGAGTATCGATGACGTGACTTCTAGATGTAGTTAATCATTCATTGTTGTAACTTTTAGTCTGCCCAGGTAAGTGGTTACAGTGGTTAAAGATAACCTTGCATGTATGATTAACATCTGTGTTTAGGAGAAGCAATTTTTATGTTAGATCAAAATGCAATATATGGTGATGAAGATGGTGACATAATCATTAGGGTTGATGTCATTGTGACTGCAACTCGGGATTGAAGGAAAATATATTTAAAGAGCCAAGCAAGGCAACCAATGGCTCGAGATCATTGCAAAGCATCTTGGTGGCGTCAGCAATGCAAAACAATTCAGGACTCAAGATCATGAGGGTCAAGGGAGAGTCAAGCTTGTGAAGTAGTTAGGACTCAAAATCAAAGGCTAAGGATCTCAAAAGGGTCAAGTATTGTGAGGAAAGACTCTAGAGTAAGATATATTTAAGAGTTGTGTCAGCAAAAAGGAGATTTGCATATAAGAAGCTCATCCAAGTTTTCAAGGTGCATGGTGGTGGTGCAATGTTGACGAACAGACGGTCCAAAGAGCATGGAAATGCAGTAAGAAATCCAAAGATTTAGCTTTGATTTCAACTAGACTCATATATAGAGAAGTTAGAAGTGAAACCAGGAAGACTATAAAGGGACGGTGGTCCAGTGGTGAAGAAAATGCGGACACTGGACAACTGATAAAGTGTGAGGCCAGTGCCTCTGGTCCATTGTGTCTTCATTGACATAAAGAAATTGCCATCAAGGATTTGCCATCTACAGAGTGAGATATGTATTCTCAATCTAATTGTATGATGTAATGAATCTTGTGTCAATGTTGCTAGACTAGTAGTTATGCACATACTTCAAAATTTTGTAATACTAGAAACTTGCAACACACAAGTATTTACTCTCATGCATAAGCATCCTGGCAAATCTATACGTCATGAAAAACATGGTGAGTATGACCAATTATCAATTTGATTATGCAATTAACTCACACTGGAGTTTTGCTAGTTCTGAATATTATTTAAAATGCTTGTTTGCATTAGAATAACTTCATTAACGCCTAAGATTTTTTGTATTAATTTCAAAGAGTTGGCTAGTTTGGATAAATAAATTTTAACTATTGTACCAAAGCTAACTAATGCCAAACTAGTTGTTGTCGAGCTTTGCAAAGATAGGATAAGACAACAAAATCCTAACTCAATCATCTCATGCTAATAAATCTAGCGAAGTCAAACCTCAAAGTGTTAGAAAAGATAAACCAAAGCCATCTGAACGGAGCAAAGAACTTATCCTATACTCCTATAATGCAAAGACCCACTAAGAGGTCCTATCCAATCAAAAATTATGATTTCTAAAAAGTGATGTATGATGATGTCATCAAAGGAGTTACCCCCACTTAGTCTTATTTATCTCCCACTGGCTATTTTTTTGAAATAGAAAAAATCGTTGCACCTAAACCAAGTATCGTAATTAAAATCCAATGCACCATGGTGTTCCTCGCAATAAACTCTTCAAAACAAGACGCTGCATGGATATATTTCGATAAACCAAGTATCATAATTAAAATTTAATTGCACCATGGTGTTCCTCGCAATAAACTTTTCAAAACAAGACCCCACATGAATATATTTTGATAACTTTTTTCAAAAATTTAAACCCTTTATAAGCAAAAACCCGTTTGCAAGCAAAACCTAGTAAAACTGCATATCACATGATTACATGTGATCCTCCGAAACATGCATAATTTTATGAAAGAAAACTCCTAAAATTTTAGCAGGGGGATGACCTTCCGATATAGTAGGGGTGGGGTTTGGGTAGATGAGATTTGAGTGATGCCCAGTTCAAATAATCTATACCATGTATATTAATGGATACAACCTCCGCAACTGACCTACTACATTCATATATATGTATCTATTAATTCATAGTTTCAACCATTATAAACTTCTTACATTTCTACTCCATACACGCAGCAACGCGCGGGGCATCCTACTAGTATCTTATACTTTTATACTCAGAGGGCAACAACAAGAAGGTTCACATGACCATTTGGGTTTGAATTGGTAAATAAAGTGAAACCAAAGAGTTTAAAGCCAAAAAATCCTGAGATTGGTGTGTCAAAACCATTGAAGCCAAAACACCGGCCATAACAAGCATCAAAAGAAAAAAGCCCAACCTATTGCTGGGAAGGTTTTGGCTAAGTGCCCAAAAAATACCAAAGATACTAGTCAACCTACCAATACTAGACAAACCATCTCCTAAAAAGCAATTTGGTAGTAAGGATTGTCCGTAGAATAATTTCATACGTCAACACCATTTTCTCCATATGGATCATATATATATGCCTATGACATGTGTGCCTTATTCCAGAATGCCTTATTTTCTCCACCATGTTATTCTTATCATTCTTGGATGTCATCTTCTCCTAGATACTTTTGTCCTAATTGTATTACTTATAGTGAGCCAACAATTCGTAGGCCATCACTTATAGGCAAGGACCATTTTGAACAAACAAATTGGTCTATAGAGAAAAAGAAATACAAGTTGATCAAACAATTCTATTGTGTCAAGGAATATTAAAAGATGGAGTAAAAATTCAGATTTGACACTAGATGAAAGGAAAGCTAGTAACTGGACAAATACTGGCTATTTTTGTTGATCTAATTAGCGCTAATGAAGTGCATGTTCCAAAAAATATAGCTGAACAATAATCAAGTTCAGGTAGGAAGAAAGATAGAAGCAAAGTTACACGAGTTTGTAAAACCGTCCAGACAGTTTTTTCTAGAAGGGTTGGGAAAGAACCCCAAATCTGAGTGAAAATCTTGTGGCCAAGCACAAGAACAAAGGATGTACGTACCTATGGATGAAAATGGTACAGATATTTATCCGACCGTCCGTTCGACCGAATTCGTTTAGATGGGTTTTTATCCGTCCGTATTCAAGTCCGGACATTCAACATTCGGTACCGTATTCGTATCCGAATACTCAAATCGCATATTTATGATGTCGATATCCAATCGTATCCTATCCGGCATGGTTGACACTATCCGTATTCGAATCCGAATCCGGACAGAAATATAAAAACAAATATGGTATCAGTGATATCCGTCCGTATCCGATCCGTTTTCATCCATATACGTACCCAAAAGGATCGTCCAAGCAGAGACATCAAAAGCAACTAGGTCATAAATCAGAAGGTAATTGTGCCATTGCTCCTCACCATATTTTTTGGCAAATTACTACGTGGAGTTTGTCATATTGTTGCACCTACTTGCTAGGGGATTATAATAATATGCATATAAGTGACCATACTTTATCAGTATCCTACTGCATACTCAAACTATAATTTTTTTGCCAACACATTCTAGTCAAGAATGCTCTCTCTAAGGCATGTTTTGTTTGCCGGAATGAGAGCCATCAATAGGTCCGCACGCTGCAAGTCACCATGTTTGTTTTTCGTTACGTGTCATTGGCTCGGCTTGCACGATGCACCTAATGAGAAAGGTGGATGCACACTTGCTACCCCCTAAGCACTAATGAGGTTCTTAATCTTGGATTAACAAATCTTAATCACCCTACTAGGCCTTTGCTCTCCTTGATCTCCAATATGTTTCTTCAGCTGAATAGATGGGCAAGAAAGACTAAAAGAATGAGATGGAGGGGTATAAATAGTCTCAAGAGAAGGAACTAGCCGGTACCCTCCAACTTAGCAAAAACAGGGTCACAAGACAGCAAGGTGTCACGCCAGACAGCCTATCTGGTGACACCCCCATTGCTGGTCCCTAGCACTGCCACCCCAGGCAGTGCACCAGCACATTTGGGCAGTGACCGACCACTGAAATACCTCTCCTCAGAAAATTAGGGCAGTGACACCGCCATGGCCACTACCACATCTGTCCGGTGACAAGCTACACAGATGGCCGAGAGGGCACCCCTTTGGAAAAAGGAGGCAGCGCCACCGCCACCCTAGGGCTATGCACACCACCTTGTCAGGTACCCCTAGGACTGCTGCCCTTTGTTTCTAGTCACCAAACGACGCGATGGCCTTGGGCTACAACTGAGCTACCTAGTGCTAAATTTCACAAGTGTACATCACCTCTAAGACTAATCACTTAGACTTATGTAGGTGAAGCTCCCCATCCTTGCCTCCCTTTATAGGACGGTCAAACAAGAAAATAAAAATCCTATTACTAATCTAAGTATCCCTCAACACTCTTGATACTTAGAACTAGCCCATCCTTAATATTCATGTTCATCCTTTGAAAATCGAAATTGAATACCATCAATAAGGCATGAGAACCATAGATTGCTCAATACCATGACCTAACTTAAATCTTTGCAAAATACATGTTAATTATAATAATCTTGTGTTGTCATTAATCATCGAAACCCAACTATGGGCCTAGATGCTTTTAGTAGGTTTTGTGGATACTTTCGAAACACCCTAAGGAAGGTCTGCGCAAAATTTTAGGTCATTTGAACTTTGCTTATTAATTGTGTTTTGACTCTCTCTTTTTTATCTTTAGATTTCTAAAATCTAGGTGCATGGTACTCCCACATAGTCGAAGTTCCAGATAAAAGCACAGAAGTTGCGCACATTGGGCTGAAAATTGAATTTGTGATATTATATGTATTTTTTCTTTAAAACATAGGATAGGTGCACTTTATTATATTAAAAAAAAAAGAGCCAGAGCCCTACAACACACGCCACACACAACTCCATAACTAAGAAATTACATTCATGCCCGAAAAGAAGAAAAGGAGATGACCAAAAATACTACCAAGAAACTAGCCACCAATAGTGGCGGAACCAACGCTCTTGAATAAGGGGACACATCGTAAATAGGTGAAAGGAGATTTTTTTGTAAAATATCTGATAAAAATTAGATTTCTATTAAATTTTTGGATGAAAAATTGAATTTTTATTGATTTTTTGATAAAAATATTTTTCCGCATAGTAAAAAAAAGGAAATTCATTGTTTTTGTGTGTGTGTGTTGGGGGGGGGGGGGCATGGCCCCCCTGCCAGCCCCCCTAGTTCCTCCTCCGACCACTAAGGATAGGGGCTATCAAAGAGGACAGACCCTTAGCACTTATTCTCTTTAACTTTTTTAGGAAAATTTGCTGGTAGACACTGAAATTGAGGTCTCATTACCAGCGGACACTGGAATTTGATCGATTTGTTGGTGGATACTCTAGTTTATATCAAATTTGCTGGAGAACACTGAACGTATAAAAATATTATTTTTTAGTTCGGAGGGAAGAGAAGAGTTCTAAAATAATGTTTTTGGCCCTGGCTCTTTCTTCTTCCTCCTCCCTTTGGCAGGCATGCGTTGGAATTGAGCGAGTCTGCCAAGGTGCCTTCCCAACCGGCCAGGTTTTGTGGTCCAAGAAGACGATGCCATGGCCAAGCGTTACGTGCAGGAACATGAGGGAGGAAGAAGAAAGAGACAAGAGCAAGAACATCATGTCATAGCACACATCTTGGGATAAAAATGGATATTTTAATGTGTTCATGTCCTCCAGCAATTTGACACAAATTGATGTGTGTATCAGCAAATCGATCTATTATCGATGTCTGTTGATAAAGAGATCCCACTTTCAATGTCCGCCATCAAATTTACTTTTCTCGCTTCCCCTGGACCATTTGGGCTTTCCTATCACTATCTCTAAAGTTCCTGTACGTAGCCTTTGCCATGACTATCGGGACTTGAGTTTGCTAGAGGAGAGGAGTTTGGCCAAGTTCTTTGTCGTAGCCGGTTTCTCAAACCGTCCAAAGCGATCCTCGTAATAAGGGCGTTGCAGGGAGCCTTCTACGGGTGGCACGCACGTTTCGAAGTCAATACAGATCGAGATGCTCCGCTCTATGGCTCACCACTTGAACAAGTTCTTCCAAATTTCCACTGTTTGAAAGGAAAGGAAATTAAACAAGGAAGGTCTCCGACACAGGGTGAGCAGCCACGGGCCTGGTCCATTGCGCGGCGCGTGCATGCATGCGTTAGCATCAGCCTCGATCAGGCTCCAAGCACGGCCAGCCACGCCCACGCAGGCTGCGCGCCGCGCGCAGGCAGCCGAGAACCGCAGGGGCCGGGGGCGCAGGATCGGAGGAGCAGGCGGCGAGTTTGAAGCGCGCGCCCCGCCCCGCCCCCTCCCCACCTCCCTTTACTGCGCCATTGATGCACGGTAGCTGCGCTGCTGCCGCAATGTTTCTGGTTCCCCGCGAACGCGCTTGATGGCGTGCCAGCGCCAGGTCGCCCCGGCCGTCCGCCCTCCGACCCGGCCGCGCGCAGCCCGCGGGACCAAAATCAAGTCCCGGTCACCTACTCCAGATCGCGCCGCTTTACGCCACCCTGCCGCCGCCGCCGCCTCCCACACTCTCATCTTCACCGTAGCACTAGCACTAGCAGCTAGCTAGCACTGTGGCACAAACTCGCACACAGGCAAACTCGATCGATCCGGGCCGTGAAGGCCTCGTAGTAGGCCAAGTCAAGCTATGCGTACGTCGACTAGCCAGCAGGTGGGTGAGTTCGTGGCGTCGCGGGCCGCGGACGACAGTGGCGATCGACGTACGTACACGACTACAAGCAGGGTTTTGGGCACCGGCCGCCATTGTTTTTTTTGCTGGAGAATATGTGTACGGCTGTATTGAATGATGCCTTAAATTTGCCATACTGTTGCGGCAGCGTAGAGCTCGTAGTTGTCATTATCCCGCCCTCAGTCCCTCTCCTGCCAGTCTTTTCCATTCCAGTGCTCTCCAAGCCGGCCCGGATTAAATGCCCCGGAATCGCAGATTAATACTGTAGTACTTATTATTTGCATAGGAGTATACTCTAATAATCCTGTCACATCAACGACATCCCTACTCCGGATTAGGGCCTGTCTGCTTATATTGGGATAAGACTATGCGCACTCGCATCCGGTAACGCGTCCGGAACGTGCGTTTCCCGGACGGAACGCCCGCAGCGGCGCCCCGCTACGCCGACGTGGCGTCCGGAATCGCGCGTCCGCTTGCCAAATTTGCCGTGGTAGCGCCTCCGCTACGCGCCTACGTGGTGCAGGTCCCGCAGGGGCCGTCGTCCTCCGCTTCGCCGTGTGGGAAGGAGAGAGAGAAGGGCCGGCTCCATGGAAGAAGCGTTGCCGCCGCCCTCTTCCCCGCCCGCGCTCCGTGGAAGAAGCGCTGCCGCCGCCGCCCGCCGGCCGAAAGCCGAGGCCGCTGCCGCCGTCCCGGTAGCCGCGCCACCGTAGCCCCCCGCCGAGGAAGCCGAGGCGGCCATAGTCCATGGAGGCCGACCTTCGCCGATCTCCTCCGATACTCCATGATAGCGAGAGCCCCATAGGAGAATGGAGAGCTCGGAGATGGAGAACACGATGATATGACATGCATAAGCTGTTTCGCCTTAGATTTGGAGGTGGGATTTGGGAGAGAAAGATGAGGATGTTTCTCTACTACTGCTCTCTGTTCTTGGCAAGGAAAAGAACGTGAGGAGAGAGAGAGCAGTCCGTGAGTGTGTACATGTGCGACAGAGATAGCAGACGGGTGGTGTACTGCTAGTGTGGTGTTAAGAAAGAGAAGAGAGTATGACATGTGGGCTCCACTAGAGTAGATAATATAGAGGATGAGATATAGAGAATGAATGGGTGCGGGATAAAATAGTATAGAGGAGAGAATCTTGATGACCAGGACGAAATATTCCTTTTAGAGGATGAATTTAGAGTATAAAGAGTGCGAATAGACTAAGAAGAAAAGTTTAACCATGCAAACGACGCACTCCTATCAAGTATCCAAGAAGATCTACGAGGGCATAGCCTATGCACTACAGGAAAACAGAGCGTTGTCGAGTGCGAAACGCTTTGCCGAGTGCTGCACTCGGCAAAGAGAGGCACTCGGCAAAGGGCCATTCACCGAGTGCCTAGCACTCGGCAAAGAGAGGCACTCGGCAAAGGGAGCCTTTGCCGAGTGCCCGGCCGTCGGCAAAGGCAGGCACTCGGCAAAGGTAGGCGGCCGGCAGACGGCATCCATCTCCGTCTGCTCTGCCGAGTGCCAGACGTTTGGCACTCGGCAAAGCCTCCTTTTTGCCGAGTGCCAACCCTAGGCACTCGGCAAAATAATTTTTTTTGATTTTTGGCACAAAATTTTTTTTTGAAGTTTTTATACAGTGCCACAAACAACATGTTAAAATTTGGGATATTTTTCGGTGCATTTTATTATATTTCTCGAGTTATTTTGTTTTTTGAATTTTTACGGAAAAAAGATCGTTTGAACCGTAGGTGCATCGAATAATGGTTTTGTTTGGTTCAAAAAATGTTATCCTTGTTTGTTATCATATATTTAGGCTAAATCCAGAACGGTCTTTAAATTTCGATCAACGTGTTCACGGGCAGCGCCGCCTACGTCTTGAGGCGAGTCGATTTTTAATTATATAAAATGCGAATGAGTTCGAAAATTATGAAACTTGGCGATAAGTCATGACATCATATACGTGTGCGAGTGGTAAAAATTTGAAAAGGTTTTCGAACACGTACGACGACGTGGTGGTCACAAACGAAACATCATCACATGTGATGTCTTATATCACATGTGATGATGTACCGGTTTGTGAGCTCGTGACGTCGCAACGTGTGCTTGAAACTTTTTCAAATTTTTATCACAGCACAAGCATATGATATAATGACTTGTCACAAAGTTTCATAATTTTTGGAACTCGTTCCCGCACAAAAGTGGACGGCATTGCCCCGTGAGCACGTTGATCGATATCTCGAGACCGTTCATGTATTTAGCCTAAATCTAGGCCAACAAACAAGGAAAACATTTTTGGATTGAATGAAATCTATTATTCGATGCACCTCCAGTTCAAACGTACATTACGAGAGAAAAATTAGAAAAACAAAATAAACTTGACAAATATACCAAAAAGCACTGAAAAACTCTCATATTTGAAAATGTTATTGATGGTACTATAGTCAAGATTCAAAAAAATATGGTGCCAAAAAACCAAAAAAAATATTTCGCCGAGTGCCTAGGGTTGGCACTCGGCAAAGAGGTGGCTTTGCCGAGTGTCGTGACCTGGCACTTGGCAAAGGCGGTGACGTGGCAGCGTAACTGTCTTTGCCGAGTGCTCGTGATCTGGCACTCGGCAAAGAGGCCCCCGATTAAAATCCCCCACCTCCCTCATTTTCTCTCTCTCTCTCTCTCACTCTCTCACGCGCCCACGCCCCCACGCCGCCCACCGCCGTCGCCGCTTCGCCGTTGCCGCCAGCCGCCGAGAGATGCCCCGCTGCCGCCCCTCGCCCCTCCCGTCGTCGCCGCCGCCCCGCGCCAGCGCGCCGCGCCGGCCATCACCACCTGGCTGGCCGCCGGGCGCCGCCGCCGGGGCCGCTGCCCCCTCCCTCTGCCTCCGGCTCCGCTCCACCGGCGAGCGCGGCCCCGGCTGCCCTCCGAGCCGCCGTCCCTCCGCGGCCCCTGGCTGCGTCGCCGCCGCCGCACTGGCGAAGCGAGCCGCGCCTGCCGCGCCGCCCGTGGCTCCCGCCCGCCGGCGCCCATTACCGCGCCCGCGGCGTCCCGCCGGCAGCCCCGCAGCCGCCACCCGCCACCACCGGACGGCGCCGAAGAAGCCGGTTGATCCGCCTCCCGCCCACCGCCTCCGACCCCGCGCCGCCTCGATCCGGCTACCGCCGGCCGCTATCGGCCTCAAGGCCGGGAGGCCACCACCCGGCCGGCCCCCTCGCAGAGAAGGAAGAACGGGAGAAGGAAGGAGAAGGGGAGAAGAGAGGAGGAGAAGGAGAGGAGAAGGATCCGCCGGTGAACCCTAACGACCCTCACGCCGCTGCCGTCGTCGCTACCGTCGCCACCGGGTCTTCGTCTTGCCGTTCTTGACGAAAAGGTATAACCCACGGACTTGTAGTGTTAGTAGTTAGTTATGAATGGGGTTGTTGGCGATAAATGGATATGTGCTTGATGGCCTTCGTGTCTATGTGCGATAAATGGGGTTGTGGCCTTCGTGCCTATGTTTGGTATGTAAATGTGTTGGTTGGCCTTCGCGCCTATGTTTTTTGCAGGTTTTGGGGACCTCCCCGTGCAAGGGAGGTTCTATCAAAATTTTCAGTTGACACTAACCAATTTTCTCTTTTACAGGAGAAGGACCCATAGGAGGGAGTCGGCGACCCCGATCGACTTCATCGGCGTTGCTGGTCTGCCTGCACTGCCTCGCCTCTCCACTGCACTGCCTCGCCACCGCCCCGCTAGCCTGACCTCACCGGCACCTAGGGTATAACCCCCTTCTTCTTTGCATGCATGTTTTATTTACGTAACCCAGTTAGGCGTCTCCCGTCCGAAAGAGATACGATCGGAGGTATGCGCATCTTTTGCATATCTCTTACCGTATCTCTTTTGGATTGTCCACGTATTTTGGACAGCCCGCGGATGCGTAGATAAGGTTGGTTTTCATGCTCCGCTCTGGTTCGAGACAGACTTTCATCATCACCTCCCTGTTGTTCTTCGGATACACACTCTCCCTTGAAGGACGTGTATCGGGAGAATAGCGGGGAGGTGCTGCTGAAATTCTGTCTCGAATCGGAGCGGAGCATGAAAACTAATCTCATCTACGCATCTGCGGGTGGGATTAGGACCTATCCTCACCTATTAGAGAGTAGGAACAACGTGCAGATGTAGTTCCTAGTTATGCTACTCCCTTACATATATATGCCAGAGGATGGAGAACCGTGATTGGATGTACACAGGGCATGGACAATTGACACTAGAATGGCTGACTAAGACTAATGCTTTCTTGGAGCATTCTTTTGGCATGACTGCTAAAGGGTCGAGTCGGATGTCGTGTCCTTGCTTCAAATGTGACAATCGTGTAAGAAAGAATAAGAAGCACGTGGGTGAAGATCTTGTCAAGTATGGATTCACACCAAACTACATTGCTGGATCCACCATGGTGAAGCCGATCGTATTAGGGAGGAGGTGGTGAGACCACGCCTCGACGCTTTTGATGGAGAAGCTGGGGTAGCAGAATGGATGGATGACTTTCAGGAGGCACGGTTCGGTGAAGAACTTGAGGACGAGCCAGAGGAAACCGTGAAGGCGTACTACGATATGCTGTCTTCCGCACAGAAGCCCCTTCATGAGAAGACAACGGTTTCACAGTTGGATGCCATTGGACGCCTAAAGGCGTTGAAGTCGCAGTGTGGCATGAGTCGAGACAACTTTGATTAGTAGTTGCATCCCTTCTTCCAGAGGGTCACGTTCTGCCGAAGAACTTGTACGAGTCACAGAAACTTCTTCGTGCACTTAAGATGCCATATGAGCCAATCTATGCTTGTCCGAATGGGTGTGTCCTATTTTGGAAAGATCACGAGAAAGCAACACACTGTCCAAAGTGCAAATCCTCTAGGTATCTGATGGAACCTAGTGAAGGCAAGAAGGGACAGCCTGGTATCCCCGTAAAGGTCTTACGGTACCTTCCTTTCATACGGAGGATCCAACGGCTGTACATGACAGAGGAGTCAGCGAAACAGATGACATGGCACAAACATGGCAAAAGATACAATACTGACAAGATGGTACACCCATCGGATGGTGATTGGAAGCATTTCGATGCCATACATCATGATAAAGCTCAGGAGGCTCGCAATGTACGTGTAGCGCTAGCAACAGATGGGTTCAACCCCTATGGAATGATGGCGTCCCCGTACACTTGTTGACCGGTGTTTGTGATCCCCCCTCAATCTCCCTCCCGGCGCCATGTTTCAACCCAAGAACGTGTTTATGTCACTCATAATTCTTGGACACCTGGGCAACAAGATGGATGTGTTTATAGAGCCTCTCATTGATGAATTGATCCAAGCTTGGGAAAAAGGGGTACCGACATACGGCCGAGCTACAAAGAAGAACTTCACAATGCATGTGTGGTACCAAGATTTCTTTCATGACTTTTTCTCGCGTATGGATTATTCTCAAGCGCGGTGTGTGTTCAAGGCAAGTTCCCATGCCCAATATGTAGGAGTGCTGTGAGGTTCATTTATCTGAAGAGGGGGCAAGTTTTCTTCGTTTGATCAACATCGTCAATTCGTCTCGCTTGACCATCCGTTTAGACGAGATGTCAAGAACTTTAGAAAAGGGGTTCAAGTCACCGACCCTATACCTCACATTATGACCCCTACCGAAGTCCGTGCTGAGATAGAAGCTCTTAAAGAGGATAAACAGAAAGGTGGTTTTATTGGATATGGTCTGGAACACCAATGGACTCATAAATCGGGCTTGACTAGGCTCCCCTATTTCAACGACATTCTTCTTCCACACAACATTGATGTAATGCACATAGAAAAGAATATCACCGAGGCGCTTTTTGGAACACTAATGGACACAGATAAGTCCAAGGACAATGTTAAGGCTGGACTTGACCTAGCAACGATGTGTGATAGACCAAAGCAAGTGATGAAGCCTCCCGCGCCGGGAAGGAAATGGAAAAGGACTGCGGTCGATTTTGTCTTGAAAAAAGACCAAAGGAAGGAAGTACTGCTGTGAATCAAGAGCTTAAAGTTTCTAGATAGGTATGTCACGAATTTGAGTAGGGGAGTGAAGTTAGACACTATGCGAGTCTTAGGGATGAAGAGTCATGACTACCACATATGGATTGAGAGGCTCCTTTCTGCGATGACTAGGGGATATCTCCCCGACCATGTGTGGTGCGTGCTGGCAGAGTTGAGCTATTTCTTCTGACAGCTTTGTGCTAAAGAGTTATCTCGAGACATGATTGATGACTTAGAGAAAGTGGCACCTGTGTTGCTCTGCAAGTTGGAGAAGATCTTTCCACCTGGGTTCTTCCTGTCGATGCAGCATATGATTTTGCACCTACCATACGAGGCCTGAATGTGGGGACCCGTGCAGACCCGTTGGTGCTATATGATCGAGAGATGTCTAAAGATTCTTCGAAAAAAGTGTAGAAATAAAGCCAAAATTGAGGCTTCTGTTGCAGAGGCATTCATTCTGGAAGAGGTGTCAAACTTCACAACAACATACTATAAGGATACCCTTCCCAGTGTGCACAATCCTCTCACTCGTTATAACACTAACGAGAGTTCATCTAGCCTCAGTCTATTCAAAGGGCAACTCGGAAAGGCAAGCGCACCGAGCACCAAGAACTTAAGGCATGACGAGTGGGGCATTATCATGCTTTATGTGTTATTGATCCTGTTCGCCTACACGGCCGTGTAGGCCGATTACACGGCGTGTACACGCTACTAAGTAGTCGGCCGTGTTGGTCGTGTAGGCCGTTTAATCCGTTTAATCCCGTGTAATCCATTTTTTGACCCGTTTAATCAGACGTATAATCCGACTACTCGCTAAACGAAGGGTGACCGACCGTGTACCGTGTAGCGTGTAGGCTAACATTATTGAACCTTGATGAAGTGAAGCCTTATGTACATTAAGTTCTCAATGAGCTTGTTACATACGTTGTCACTATCCTCTATATATCCAACCCTACCTGCCTCTTTGTTTTTCGGGAATTTCTGAATACATATTTGTCGATACGGGACGTAGACGGCTACTCACCAGCACGGCTTCCGTCAGGACTAGAGCAAGAAGGACGGATCCGAGTAGAATACGGATCATCCTAGTTAGACGAATAGAAAGTAACCTCTCAGAATCGAACGTAACACTTCCTATGAATCTGCTAGGATTAGAAACCATAGCTCGCTCTTTTCCTCTTATAAAAAGGAGCCGAGTACCCTCTTTTGTAAATGCATTTAACAATACACGATCGACTTCAATCCAATGCAAAAGGCCAAGGCCGACCGAGTAGAGCTTTTACTTGACGACGAGGGCTCGAACCAGATAAACAAAGGTGTCTTTTTGCGTGAAACCGCCGAAGTTCTAGTCGCTTGCCGAGATCCGAATCAACCGCTACGGAACCCCGTGGCGGACTATCGGTGGTCAAACACCGACACCGGGCGCGCCGTAGGGGCTTTCGGTGAAATCGACATCAAAGGCTCGACGGACCTACACAGATGATTTTCCCGACGGGATCAACCTTTGTTTTTCGAAAGTTGGGTTTGGCGGGGCGCATCGAACAAGGAATTCTCCATGGTCGACTACTTCGAGAACCCGAAATTCCAAGATACAAGAAATTTTTTAGAACTCAAGCTCACGTAAGAAGCCGAAAGCTCAAATCTACAAGACAAGCCGAGTTCTTTTCACTTCGGTTTCAACAACTCGGCACAAATATATCGTAATATCACTCGAAAGACAATGGAACCTTACTACCTCGACCAATGGAACATCTTCAAACAAGATAAGTACTCCATCTTCCTTCCTTTTCAATACGGTAAACCATTGAGAGAAGAAGAACCCAGCTTATCCACCCAATATACATAAAGAGGTGTTCATGATGAGGCAACCCCTAGTACCACCAAATCCAACCCGACTACGATCTTCGAAAGAATTAGAAGCCGATATTCCAAAGAAATTCCGTCACAAGAGAGGGAGAGACCGACAAAATTTAAGGCAGCCGTGAGAAAGAAGAAACAAGAAAAAAAGGAGGGAGGAGAAATCGAGTTCAAGAATGAAGAGAAGCATGGCGCAAGTATGAAGAAGAGCTAGCCGAGTACAATCAAAGAAGAGCTGAAAAAGAAGCCGAGGAAAGGCGTGCCACAAAGAAGAACCGATTCGACCCAAAGAGAAAAAATACAAGAATTGATCAATGAAATAAATACCATACAAAGGCCAAGTGAAGAACAAGCCGACTTAGAAGCTTACTCGTAGATACCGCGCACAAAGAATACAGGACGATCGAGTACCTCCCCGTCATATACCATCCGAATGCATAAGTCGAGAAACTCAGAGGATTTCCGCATTTCGAGATTATCAACCCCAAATCACAGCAGAAGAACTCAGCTACATCACGATTGGACGTAAAAAGCGAGGGAAAACAGAGAAAGACTACCAACACCACTCCGAGACCCTCCCATGACTTCAAAATACGACAGTCAAGCAGCATCTCGACTACAAGCCAACAAAAGTACCCGACAGATTTTGTCGCTTCAGCAGAAGACTACTGACAAAGAAAGTTACCTCACAAATTCAAACCATCCAACCACTCAAAATACGATGGCAAAAAACGTAACCAATGCAATGGCTCCGAATTTATTCCCAATCAATTGAGCTAGCTGGAGGGGATGATGATCAAAGCATTATTTTTCCCAATGGCATTAGAAACATTACCACTTCAATGGTTCGACAAGCTACGCCCCGGATCTATCAAGACATGGAGTGACTTTCAAAAGGCTTTTTGCGAAAATTCTCAAGGAATACTCATACACCCAATAACACAAGCAGAGTTGAAAGGTTTAAAACAAAACCCAAGAGAAAGTCTCGTGGATTTCTACAGAAGATTTGGGGAGCTAAGAGCTCAAGTTCACGACATTACCGAAAGAGAAGTAATAGAAGCATTCTCATATGGATTGAAAGTAAGATGGATGTTTCATGATTTTTGCAAAGACAATCCCCGGACAAATGACGAGTTCAAAAGAATAGTGGAAAAGATGATTACAGCAGAAGAAAAGACATGAGAAAGATTCCCTGCACAACAGAACAACTCGGATAAAAAGAAACAATACGGACAGTAAGGAACAACTCGAACGAACAAAACAACCAAAGGTGGAGCAACCAAAACAACCCAAGATATCAGGACAACTCAAGATATCAAGACAGCTCAAGAAGATGGGATAACCAAGACAACAGATAAGACTATCATAATAAAAAGAGATACTCGACAACATGGTGGCTTCCAATCGAAAGAAAGAAATTCTACCCGGCAAGAAGATTTGAAGATCTTGAAAATATGAAATGCATCTATCATCCAACAGGAATTCACCCTATGGGAGAATGTCGCATTTTTCAAGAAAAATATATGAGAAAGGACAAACAAGACAAAGAAGAAAACAAAGAGAAGAAAGAAGAAGAAAGTACAACCGACAACGGCTTCCAAAACCCAAGAGCAACAGTATCAGTAATATTCTCAGGAGTGCCTGGTTCCAGGAGCAAACAAGAAGACAAACTTGCTTGGTGAACAATCATGGTAGCGTAACCAAAGAACACCTAGATATCTAAACCGGTCCCAATATCCAATACAATTTTCACGAGAAGATCAATGGACAAGTGTTGGGAAACGCAGGACTATATCCACTAGTACTGGACCTATGATTGCCGCCATAACAAGAACCAAAGTACTCATCGATGGAGGAGCGGGACTCAACATCATATTTGCAGATACATTAAAGAAGATGGGACTAGAATTTTCAAAAATGATCACACCTACAAGCATACTGTCGGTACTAAAACTAGTGGTCCTAGTACCAACGAGTGAATTTACGTGCGTGCTCCCAACCCCTGATGGTGTGCAAGAAGGACACAAGAAGGATTTGTATTATCCTCGCACCAAAGTGCCTGTAGGTAGGGTGTACAAGCAAAGCGGAGAGAGGGAACTGTTCCAAGTCTCGTTGTGAGATGAGTGTGTGTGTGTGTGTTTGTTTGCCAAGGAGATTGCTTGACTTTCTTCGTTGGATTCACCTGTCCCTCGGAGGAACCCCCGCCCCCCCTTTTATAGCCTAAGGGGAGGGACGGGCTTTACAAAGACATGCTGTTTGAATAGGAAAGACGGTGGTGGGTGCCGCCTCATCTAGCCGAGGCCTTGGGGTTCCCTCTCTCCTTGTGCCGAGGCCCCGGGTGAGGGCGGCGGTTTTGTCTTGCACGGCGCCGCACTGTCGATGACGGGCGCCGCCCCGTGGAGTCGGCCCTCGTTTTGGCGGCGGAGGGGACGCCTGCCTCTCGCAGGGTCGGCGTGGGCGCCATGATGAGCGTGCCTGTGCACCGCGGGCCTCGCAGTAGCTTTGACTCACTCCCCGTCCGGGTTTCCCGAGGGCCGCGGCATCGTTGTCGATACGGCGTGGCCGACGAGAGATACAGCCAGACGGGGCATTTTTCGCCTGCCCCTGCTGAAGCCCGGGTGTACAAAGGGCCGGGCACCGGAAGACCCGCCGCCGCCGTGGGGTGGCGCCGTGCTCCTGCCCGGATGCGGCGTGTTCGTATTTGGACGCCCCGTGATGGGACCCAAGCATGTGGGTTAATCATCATGTCGCCTCTACAAAGGGGGCGTGCATGGCCGCCATCAGGGATTGCGTAATCGTGAGCGCGGGCGCAGAGGTGCGAGTGGTGACGAACGGCTCCCATCCCCCGCCAGGGCTAGCGCCACCGATACCACCGTGGGAAGGTGGGCGGTAGATATACGTCAAGTCAGTGGTCAGTCCCTGACCAGGTGATGCGGGCGCGTGTCGCCCGAGGCCTTAGCGCTGGGGCTCGGCCGGACGGAAGGCGTAAACTCGTCCGAGGCCGCCGCAGGGAGGCCTCGGGCGAGGCGGAGGTGTTAGTGATTCCGCCCGGGGCCTCAGCAGGAGGGCCTCGGCCGGGGACGGAAGACGGACGCCGCCCGAGGCCTCTGCCGAGAGGCTCGGGCGGGTCGGAAAGGACGCCGCCCGAGACCTCTCGCTGAGAGGGCTCGGGCGAGTCGGGAGCGGACGCCCATCCGAGGCCTCTACGGGAGGCTCTCTGGGCGAGACGGAAAAGAACTCGTCCGAGGCCTTTGTAAAGGAGGCTTGACGGGCGGAAAGTTAGCGTTTGCTTGAAGTCCCCGCAATGTGGGCTCTGGGGTGTTAGTGCGTAGTGCGCCGGGGTCTTGGCAGCCGTGTTTTGTTACCGTGTGGCCTAGTTTCGCTTTCTTGGGCCTAATTGTTAGAGGGCCCTTATTTTGGTCCCCGACAAGAGTTTCCCCGAGCCTCCGAACGAGTGGGAACACTGCTCGTAGGCCGAGGTCGTGTTTTAGTCTAGTTCATGCCGGGCTAGCTGTTAGATGCTCTAGGCGTTTCCTTACGCCATGTGCGCTGAAGAACCCGGGGGTGGTAGCCCTTGAGGCCCCTGGAGGGGCGTGAGTGATCCTTCGAGGGCTTGTACGTGCTTGGTGAGGGTGTTCTCGCTTCACCTCGAGACTGTTCTCCGGTGGGGGCGCGAGCGCACCCGCCGGTGTAGCCCCCCGAGGCCTCGGGAGGAGTGTGGGTGCTTCTCCGAGGGCTCACATGTTTCCAGTGTAGTGTTTCGCTGCTTGCCGAGTCCCCGGCCCGCCGGCTCGTCCGAGGGGCATGACGCGTGGTTAGATGACGCTTCCCTACCCGGCCGCCGGCCGGGATAGCCCGAGCCCCGCTCCGGGCGGGGCGGCCGCGAGGTACTTGGTCGTTAACTTCGTGAACGCCTCGCGCCCCCTTTCGCAGGGAGGAGGGTGGATTTTGTCACGCCCGGTGACGAGTGTCACACGCAACTAGATCCGTGAGTCGCAACAGAGGATCCAAGTGAAACGCCTGTGCCCCTTTCGTTAGGGGTTGGCCGGGCCCGAGGCGCTGCTTTCATAAGAGCCTCGCACAAAGTCCCCCGAGGCGGGGCTCGGGTCCCGTCCGCCGGGTCCCGAGGGCTCGGTGCTCTCCCACGCTGGATCCCCCTTTCTCGTGGTGCCGTGGCCGCCTCGATGCTACAAGGACGGCTCGCCACAAGCAGGGCTATGCCGTGTATGAGGCCGTCCGAGCTGCCCCCTGACTCGCTGTCCCCGAGGGAGCCGTCGAACCCCGAGATGGGCCAGCTTTCGTACCTCTGGACCGTAATGGGCCGTTGCCCCCGCTCCTTCCAGGGAAGGAAGCGCTTTTGGTGTG
The DNA here is from genome assembly GCA_015844335.1 of Chrysopogon serrulatus. Taxonomy (NCBI): domain Eukaryota; kingdom Viridiplantae; phylum Streptophyta; class Magnoliopsida; order Poales; family Poaceae; genus Chrysopogon; species Chrysopogon serrulatus. Next base: position 11,724 of record JADLZL010006126.1, on the reverse strand, counting down.
AACACCCCGGGGGACGTGAGCGGGCGTTTTTCAGGTGGCCAGCGATGTGGAGCGCCGCGAGCGGTGGCGGGCCCCACTTTCTCCGTCGCCAGTCGCCGCGCGCGCTGCTTGCGGGCCCCACAGGGATGGGATGTGCGGCGCCGCGGTCGCCATCGAAGGCCGCGCCAGTCCCCCGGGTTCCGCGTGCCGGGATTTTATGTGGAGAAAAATTCTGCATCGTGGCGTGAGTCGCCGCGGGGCCGTGGTGGCTGTGGCCGCCCGTGAGCCGGCGCCTGGGTCTCCGTGGGCGACGTGTACTGAAAGTGGGAAATCCCGGCGCGATCATGCATTAAATGCGGTAGGTGAACCGATGGGGTTTCGGGTATAAATACCTGTGGGGCGGCCGCCTGTTTTTCTCTCGCCTTCCTCACCCTTTGCGCCCGCTTTCCTCCTCCGCCGCCATCTGCATCCAGCGCCGCCGAGAGGGAACGGGAGCGAGAAGGGAGAGAAACCACCTGCATCCGCCCTAGCCCATCTGCCGCCATGGCGCCGAGGCCCGAGATCGCCGGGCGCGAGGAGTGGGAAACGAGCCCGTGACGCCGCCGGAGCTGACGACGCTCGTGGGGAAGGGGGGCCTCCGCCCCTGCGCCGACCAGGCCTCGCCGGAGTGGGATTGTTCACGGCCGACCACTGCCCCCTCGCACTCCGCCTCCGGGTACGCCGTGAGCTTCATGACGCTCCACGAGAACGGGTTCGGGATGCCGGTGGGCCGGTTCTTGAGGGCCATCCTCGAGTACTACGGCCTGAGTCAGTAGAACCTCAACCCCAACTCCATCACGCAGCCGGGCGGTGTTCGCCGCCTGCAGGCGAGGGGTACTGGAGTCGAGCCCCACCGATCTCTCTCGGCTCTATTTTTCTTCGAGGGCGCCTCTACTTCAAGGGCGCCGGTAAGGGGAAGAGGATGCCCGTTTGCAAGGGGGAGCTGCATATCGCAGCCGCGAATCACCACCGGGATTCCTACATCCCGACGAGGCTCGCCTTCCTCCAACCGCGGGCCGGGCGCGCGAAGTGGTTCTATCTCCGAACGATTTCCGCCACCCGCCCGCCACCGGAAGGTGTTTGAGGCGGAGCCCGCAAGGTGGAGGGAGGAGATCATCGAGGAGAAGACCACCCCCGCGGAAGAAGGTGTTCCGGCCTTGAAGATGCCGACCTGCAAAGGGTTGGATGCGCCGGTCGCCATCGCCGCCTTCCACCAACGGCGAAGTCCTCGCCCCTCATGTCGAGGCGGCTTTTCCCCTGCTCGACATGCGTGAAAGGAGCCCCCCTGGCCGGGACAAGGATGTCGTCCGTCCGACCTCGAAGTTCGACGAGGTTGTCGAGTGGACGGCGGAGGCGGCGGTGGTGACCGACCCTGCCCTCCTCTACAAGGTCGCGATGCGCCCCCACCCGGATGCCATCTCCGTGGTGAGTTCCTTTGATTGTGCTTGTATCGTTGATGCCCGCATCTCCCCCTTTAACCTCACCTTGTTCTTTTCCCTCGCAGGGACCGGCCGGGAAGTTGAGAGCGCCGAAGCCTCCCGCCTCCACGGTGAAGGAGGCTAACAAGGCCATCGCGGGAAAGCGTAGGAAGGAGAAGGAGAAGAAGGAGAAGAAGAAGGACCGAACATCCGCAAGGAGGGTGAGAAGCGCACTGAGAAGCGGAGGCGCCGGCAGAGGACGAGGGACTCCCCAGAGCCGACGCCCTCGACACCACCGGCGCCGATGACGATGATGAGGATAACGAGGAGGAGGAGGAGGACTACAGCTTTTCTCGGCTTGGCCGCACGCCCCGTGAAGAAAGGGAGTGGTCGCCGTGGCCGTTGAAGGACACCGCCCCCCCCGCCCCTCACTCCACCGAGGCTTCAGCCTGGGCGGCCGGAGACGCGACTCCGTCGGGGCGCGAGGCCCCCACTGAGTCATCCCACGCCGCCAGGCCCCGCCGGGGCGGCTGTCCTGCCCTCGAGCGGCCCGAGGCGGCGGGGGAGGACCACCGAGGGTGAGGCGCAGGCCTCGGCCGAAGAGGCGGCGACGCCGGTGGGCCGTTGTCCCGTGTCTGCGTGACCCCGAGTCGCGCGGCCGAGGACACCTCAGTCCGAGCCCCAAAAGCACGGCTTCATTGAGCCGGGCCGCTTTCAACCGCCGGCCGCCGTAGGTGTTTGTCCTTTTAGTCTTCCGCCGCTCTTTTTCTTTTTTTTTTTTTTGAAGACTCACTCTTCTTGCTACACAAAAAAAAGCGCAAGACGGCCCCGCCCCGCCCCCCCGCTTGTTCAAGCAAGCAGTAATGAGGCTACAGCCGGGCTCGGGCGAAGCGCCACTGCCCCCTCGTGGTGGCGGCGGGCGACTGAGGAAGCGGTGATCGAGGCGCCTCGGCCATGGAGCCACCTCCGCCCGTGACGGAGAGAGGGGGGCGCAGCGCCCGGCGCGGAGGCCTTGGCGGCGCCCGCCGGAGGCCGCGGACGGCGGCCGCCAAGAAGCCGTGACGGCGCCGCCCCGATGGCCACCGGGCGACATGGTCATGGAGGAGCGAGCGCCTGTTCCGCCCCTAAGCCGCGCCTCGACGCAGAGGTGGTGGGATCCTCCTCAGAGGGAGACCGCCTCGCGGGGAAAGAGGTGGTCGCCATGATGCTACCTTCTCAAAGGCAAATCATGGGGGCTGCCGACCGCTGGGCGCCGCCGAGGGGTCCTCCAGCCAGAACGTGCCGCCGCTGTATTATCCGGTCGGACCGCCGGGACCCGGAGGACCGCCGGCCTTCGGGCCGACGACGCCTTTGAGTCGACCCGGTGGGAGCAGCGGATAAGTACATGAAGTCGGCCAAAACCTCGCTTGGTCTCGCTTTCTTGCCGATCTTCTCCGGGACCTCCCCTACCTGTTGAAGGTAATACAAACATTTGTGTTCGAAGCCTTACCTTGGCATGAGCGCCCAAAGGCGGCTAATCCGCTGGCCCCGATCGTTGTAGGACCTCGGGCGGTGGCGCCCCGGGAGAAATCGAAGCCCCTGGTTTAGGTCCGGCCTCGACGAGGCGCCCCATCTCCAACGACAGAGGCAAACCAGCGCGACCGAGCCGGGCTGCTCGAACGAGGAGCTCGACAAGCTCCGCGCCGAGAAGGAGGCGATGAGGACGGCGCTGTTTGAGATTCCTCCGCACCATCGGGACCTTGACAGAACCCGTGAATATGGACACCGATCACCAGCCTTTTGTCGACGACGCCACCATGGTGCGGGCCGAGCTTGGGCAAGCGCTGAATGAGGCTATCCAGCTCCAGGCGCAGCTGGGCGGAGGAGGTGGTGCGGACGGAAGGTAAGTCTTTGTCGCTTTTGGGCAGTCGCATCCTTGCATTCCAGCCTCCAAGGCTGACGACCGGGCGGATGCAGAGCCGAGGAGGAAGTCGCCGGAGCAAGCGGCGGACCTCAGTGCAGACGGCCTACTACCTCGGCGCAGGCGAGCTCGAGGCCCCGGGCGGAGAAGGTCGGAGCCGCTTGCATTGGGCCGGGTCGAGGCCGGGCGAGTCCGCCGGCAGCAAGCCCACCGGGCCGCCTGAGGCGTTGCCCGTGACGGGTGGAAGCGCGTCCACGCCGCCTCTTCACCGGCCTTCGACCGGGCGTGTCGCACACCTTGGCGATGACCCTCTCCCACTACGACCTCGACCTCCCCAAAGTTTCTCGAGGGGCCTCGCCGTCGCCGAGGACGAGGAGGGTCACGAGAGGGAGGTGTTCGACGAGCCGCTTCAAATGGGCCGAAGGGGCCACGACCGACCGGGTCGGGCACTTCCAGACGGCGATCCTCCCTAACGCCGCCGAAGGAGCCGACGCCACCGACGCCATGGATGCCGCCACTGGGGGAGGAGGGGGGCCTGACGCCCCCAGCTGAAGTTCCGCATGTTGGGCCGAGTGTGCCCATGTAAAAAAAAACTTGATTAGCTTTTTGTTATTCTGTCTGCTGACAAGTACCGTGGTCCGACGAGGCCTTATGATTTGTTTTCTCGCGCTTTCTTACTTTCCGTGCCTTTGATTCTCGCCTTGTACTTAGGTTAGGGCCCTCGCAGGGACACAGAGTCCTTAGTCAAAGGTGGTCGCTGCAGGCACCCTAGCACCGGGCGTGGGCGGCCTCGTGACTTTCCCCCGCTTTGACGCTTGGAGCAGCCCTTCCTCAAAGCATGAGGAACCTCGCCCTATGGCAGCGAGTAGGAGTGTCGTAGCGCATGGGCGTAAGCAACCCGTAGCTCAACCAGCCTTTTAGGTTTCGAGTAATCCCTCCGCTACCCTTCTTCCAAGCTGCTCGAGATTTGTAACACGAAAAATGTTCGAAAAACGACTAACAAAAAAAGTGCGCCCGCAGAGTGCCTTTCAGAGGGAGTTCCCCCCCCTCTATCCCCTCGAGGGAGGCTCGGCTTTGATGGGTCAAAACCGAGTCTCGCCAGTGCCTCGAGGCGGTATAAGTGTAGTTGAGGTCCTCAGCCCCCGAGGGCCTCTGACATGTTTCTCATTTGCAGAAAATTGTAAAAGTGTTTTCCATTCTCCTTTGGGAAACATGGAGTACAACTATAAGTGAGAGCTTGGAAACTTAAGGGTAGAAGCGACGTTAGCCGTTGAATGTTCCAAGCGTTGTTGAGGACTTCTCCGTCCTCATTGGCGAGCCCCAGACGCGTTCCGGCTTGAGGACTTCGGCGACGATGAAGGGTCCTTCCCAAGGCGGCGTGAGCTTGTGGCGCGCCCCCGTTGTCTTGGCGGAGACGGAGCACCGTGACGCCTTCCTTGAGGTCTCGGCTCGACCCGCCGGCCGTGGTAGCGCCGGAGGGACCGGCCGGGTATCTTGCCGAGTGTAGGAGGGCAGCGCCCCTAGCCTCGCCAAGCATATCCAAATGAAGTTCTCCCGAGCCGACCGGGTTGCGCCACTCCTCATAGGACTTGAGCCTCTGAGAGCCAAATTCCAAGTCAAGGGGGAGGACGGCCTCCTGAGCCGTATACCAGAAGAAAGGCGTGAACCCCGTGGGCTCGGCTCGTTGTCGCCCCGAGGCTCCAGAGAGGACCGAGGGAGCCCCGAGCCACCTTTTGCCGAACTTGTCGAGCTTGTTGAAGATCCGAGGCTTGAGCCCTTTGCAAGATCATCCCGCTGGGTCCGCTCCACCTACCCGCTCGTCTGCGGGTGTGCGAATCGGTGACCGCATAATGCGTATCCGTGGTTGTCGCAGAAGTTTCTAAACTTCGCCCCCATGAACCGGGTGCCGTGGTCGGTGATGATAGAGTTCGGGACTCCAAAGCGGTGGATGATGTCGGTGAAGAAGAGCACCGCCGCTCGGATCGAATGTTGGTGACGGGCGCCCGATCCATTTGGAGAACTTGTCGATGGCGACAAGCAAATGGGTGAAGCCCCCGGGCGCCTTCTTGAGAGGTCCTACTAAGTTCAAAACCCCACACGGCGAAGGGCCATGTGATCGGGATGGTCCGGAGTGCCCGAGCCGGTAGGTGCGCCTCGACGAGCGTAGTATCGGCACCCCTCGCAGCGCACTACCTCGGTGGCGCCCGCGACCGCGTTGGCCAAGAAATCCCTGCCGGAAAGCGCCGCCGACGAGGGAGCCGGGAGCGGCGGTGGGGCCACACACCCCGGGCGTGATTTTGCGAACCAGTGGCAAGGCCATCCTCGACCGTGACGCATCGCCGCAGACCCCCGAGGGGCTCCGCTTTGTAGAGGTCGCCCTCGATGACGATGAAGGACTTTGCTCTTCTCGCGATGCGCCCGGGCCCGATTGAAGTCCTCGGGGAGGGCCCCCGAACGATCCAATCGAGGTATGGCTTTCTCCAAATCCCCCAAGCTTGGGGTCGGCCCTGATCCTCCCCCCCCGCCGATCTCCATGACCTTGGGGTTTGACGCCGAGGACGCCGAGAGTCCGAGGGGGGCCTCGGTTGCAGAGGGGACCTTGGACATCTCCCCCAGCCCCGAGGGGGGGGCTCGAGTGATTCTCCGTGGCCTCCTCCCCGCTTGCCGAGTGTGATGGAGGGAGCCGTGAGGTCCTTTGTGAAGACATCGGGGAACCGGGCTCTTCCAAATGGGCGATCTTGGCAAGCTCGTCGGCAGCCTCGCTTGTACCCGGCGGACGACGTGGTTGAGCTCAAGGCCCTCGAACTTGTCTTCCAGGCGCCAAGCACCGCCTTTGCAAAGACGCTGGCCCATCTTGGGGTCGTGGGCAGCTTGAGTCCTTCATGACCGGTCGATGACAAGTCATGAAGTCCCCTGACATCAAGGCACTTGATGCCGAAGTTCGATGGCGATCTTCAACCCGCTTGAGTAGGCCCCCGCATTCGCCATGTTGTTTGACACCGGGAAGTGGAGGCGGATTACGTGTCGCATGTGCACCCCGAGGGGGGAGACAAAGAGGGAGACCACCCGCTCCAGCCTTCATCGTGGACCCGCCGGGTACATCAACCAAAGACTCCACCCGAGCCGGGCGGCGGTAGCCGAGTATCGGTCCACTGGGCGATGAAGTCACCAAGACTTGAGACTTAATAGCCTTCCTTGGCGCTGTAGGGAGAGGGTTTCCCCATGAGCTCAACGGACCACTTGGCGACCCGCCCCGAGAGACTTCCCGATTTTGGAGGATCTCCCCAACGGGAAGGAGGAAACCACCGCCACGGGTGAGCGCCGGCGTAGTGTCGAGCTTGCGCCGGGTCGACCACCGCGAGAGCGCTTTTGGATCTGCGGGTAGCGGATCTTGGTCTCGACAACACCTCGCCGATGAAGTAGACTGGTCTCTCGACCGGGCAGGTGTGGCCCTCCTCCTCGCCTTCTCGACGACGATGGCCGCACCGACTACCGCGCTTGTTGCGCAACGCATGTGAGGAGGGGCTCCTTCGGCCGGCGGGACGAGGATCGGGCGCCGTGAGGGCGGCTTTGAGCTTGTCGAGGGCCTCCCGGGCCTCGGAGGTCCGTGAGAAGCGCCGGACTTTTCTTAGGAGGCGATAGAGGGCAGCCCCTTCTCGCCGAGCCGTGAGATGAAGCGGCTTAGAGACGCCAGACAGCCCATGACTCGCCGCACACCCTTCAGTCCTCGATCTGCCCCATGCTCGTTATCAAGAGCTACCTTCTCCCAAGTTGGGCTCGATGCCGCTTGAGACGATGAACCCGAGGAGCATGCTCTGGGGACCCCGAAGACGCACTTCTCGGGTTGAGCTTGACACTCTTGGCCTTGAGACACCAAAATGCGACCTCAAGGTCGAGATGAGGTTGTCGGCCTCCTTGGTCTTGACCACGATGTCGCCGACGTAGGCCTCTATGGTTTCGCCGATGTGGTCTCCGAAAACGCCAAAGATGCACCGGGCCGATACGCGGCCCTCAAGGCTCCGAGCCCGGCGGGCATTGTCACGCAGCAAAGACATACCGAAAAGGGTGATGAAGGAAGTCGCGAGCTGGTCGGACTCCTTCATCTTGATTTGGTGGTAGCCGGAATAGGCATCAAGGAAGGATAAGAGCTCACACCCCTAAGTGGAGTCGACTATCCGATCGATACGTGGTAAGGGAAAAGGGACTTTCTGACATGCTTTATTTAGACTAATATAATCCACACACATCCTCCATTTCCCACTCTTTTCCTAACCAAAGACAGGTTAGATAACCACTCGTGGTGGAACACCTCCTTGATGAACCCGGCCGCCAAAGTTTGTTCACCTCCCGCCAATGGCCCCGCAAGGCTTTCTTCGCCAAATCGGGCGCAGACGCCGCTTCACCGGCTTGACCCGCCCGATGTTAAGGGAGTGTTTCTATGACTTCCCTCGAATGCCCTAAGATGTCCGAGGGGCTCCACGCAAAGATGTCGGTAGTTTGTTTTTAGGAAGTCGACGAGCACAACTTCCTATTTTGGGTCGAGGGAGGCGCAGATCTTCACCGCCTTGCCGATGGAGAGGCGGGATCCGGGGACCTCCTTCACTCCGCCGGGATGGCTCGAATGCGCCTGGCGGACGCTTTTGGTGTCGAGGGCCTCGGAGATCGCCACAGCCTCGCCGGCTCGACCGCCTCGACGCCGCAGCTTGAACGCTGTTCGTAGGGGAGGTGCCAACGGTGATGACGCCATTAGGGCCCTGCATCTTGAGGAGAAGGTAAGTGTAGTTGGGGACGGCCATGAACTTCGCATACGCTGGACGTCCGAGGATTCCGTGATAGGTTCCTCGAAAGTCAACCACGCCGAAGGTGATGACCTCCTTGTGAAAGTTCGATGGCGCCCCAAAGCGCACGGAGGTCGACAGCCCGAGGGGCCAGCGCTGCCTACCCGCACTACGCCCGAAAGGGAGAGCTACCGGGCCGGCCGTGAGCGCCTATCCCCAACAAGCCGAGGGTTTCGAGTAGAGGATGTTAAGGGCACTTCCGCCATCCATCAAAGACCTTGGTGAGCCGCACGCTGTCGACAATGGGGTCGACCACGAAGCGGTACTGCCTCGCTTTGGCACGTAGGGCGGGTGGTCGTCCGATGCTGAAGGTGATGGCGCCGGGCAGACCACCTCAAGTGTACTACGGAGTGGCGGGGTGCACCGAGAATATCTCGACGCCACGCTTGATCCGCGCTGGGTGAGCCTCGCCGGCAGCCCCCGATGACCATGAAAACGCCATGGACCTCGTGGAACTCCTCGCCTTTGTTTTCCCCCTTCTTCTTCTTGTCCCTCGTGGGGAAGCTTCGATAGAAGCGATAAGCCAAATCGCACTCCCCCATAGTGTGCTTGACGGGAATTTGTGGAAAGGGCAGGGCTTTTGAGCATGTCGTTAGCCAAGGTTCCCTGGCCCCGGGGCCTTGGGGGTCTTATGGCCACTGCAAGGCAACGAGTATCGGCCCCTGAGTCCACCTCTTTCTTGCCCTTTTTCCCTTTGTGCTTGTTCTTCTTGTTTTTCTCGGGGCCGCGGGTTGCCTCCCCCCCGGCATTGTCCTCCTTCCGCTTCCCTTTGCCGCCGACGCCGCTGAAAATCAAGCCCCACCGCCCGCCGGAGGCGAAGTCTGCCGCCACCTCGAACAGCTCGTTGGCGGTGGTCGGCATCTTCCGGCCCAACTCGTGGACGAGCTCCTTGCAGTCGCGGCCGCCAAGGAATGCACCGATGATGGCAAAGCTCGGCCACGCTTGGGCAGCCTGTGCACTTCTTCGAGAAGCGCCCGATGAAGTCAATGAAGCCCTCAGCCGGGCCTCCGCGGCAACAAGGGAGATCCCACGAATCCCCGGGCGCACGATGTGCCTCCCCGAAATTTCCCACAAAAAACCCGACTAGCTCCTGACTACCGTGGGATTGTGCGGGCGGGAAGATGCTCCAAATGTGTCAATCACCCAAGTGCAGCGGAAGGTTGCGATGATAAGCCGGTCATCGTCCGCGCCGCCAAAACTGGGCATGCCAGGCGGTGGAGCCAAACCTCGGGTTTGTTTCTCCCGAGTATTTGGCAAGATTGGTCGGCTTGTCGGAATCGAAGGGGGGAACCGTGGCACGCGATCTTCCTCGGCCAGCCAGGCGCTGCCTCGAGGATCGGCATCGTCGCGGTCCGTCGCTATCGCGCCTTCCGCCTCGGTCACGGCCGCATCCGCCCGGCCCGCTTCCTTTGGCGGCGTTGTTGATGACGCGGCGGCATCACCATCGGGCCGATGCCGCCACGGCGTCCCGAAGACGCCATGGGATCGGGGTTTCGCGATGGGTCCCGATGGATCGCTGGCCAAGGCCGTGGGGCTCCTTGGTCCTCCTCATCCCTGTCCGATGCCGGAGGCCGAAAGCCACCAAGTGGATACAATACGTCTCGAGATAATCTCGCAGATCATTCGAATCCGCTGCCCTCCTGGTCGATGGTTTGCATCGACCGGACGAGGAGGGCACCGCCGACGACGGCGACTTGCGCGTGGAAGATGGGGGACGCCCTCCCCTCGCCGCTGACGATCCTTCCGTTGACGCCACGCGGGCCGACGAAAGCAATGGCTAGGATTATGTGCCGCACGGTGGGCATGCTCGCACGCTTTCTATCTCCTATCGTAACAGGCGACGGTCGCGCCTCGAGCCCGCCCCCAAGCTCCCGAATCCGCCGGGATAGCGGGACGCCGGGCCTCCGAGGGGCAGCTGCAGCTCGGGCCGGCCCTGGCCCGCATGTGCCGAGTTTGTGGCCCCCGCCCGAGGTCGGATGTTGTGGTCCTCTGGGTCAAGCCTCACGGAAATGCCTCCCGCGCCTGATCCTGGGACCACGGCCCTCGTCTGCCGCTGCCAGCTTGCCGCCACGCTGAAGCTCACCGATCTCCACGTGAAAGCATTCACGAGCCGGATCGCATATGTCGCCCGGGAGGAGTCGAGAGCTTGTAGCCGGCCGAAAGCGGGCAGCATGTTCCGAAGGAACCCCTGGCCTGCGGTCCCGAGGTAGCGCCGGACGGTGGATGTAGCGCCGCTGCAGTGGCGCTGCGCCGCTCCTCCCCGCCTAACTGTACTCCTCATAGGCGTGATGGATCCGCCGGGATGTCCGCCGAGGCGCTTCTCCATGCGCCGACGGCGGGACGCCTCCTCCTGCTCCCATGACGGTGTGGAGACGACGCTAAGCACGTGGCAGCAAGGCGACTGTGCCAAATGGCCGGCGTGGTGGCGGCGGCGGCGCGCTGCGCTACGCCTGCAACGCCGCAAGGTCTCCTCTGCATCGCCGGGCGCCGTGGCGCGTCTGCCGCGCCGGGCGGAGCGCTGGGCCACGGCGCCTCGCGACGGGCGGGCAAGTAGGCCCACCGAGAAGCTCGGGGAGGTCCCCGGATTCCGGGCCGGAGAAGTTCCATGTCGCATCGACTCAGCTGACACGAACTCGAGCTCACCAAAACCGATCGTATCCCCTGCCCCAAATGGCCGGAGGGGAGTGGAGTTAGGGGTTGGGAATCCGCCCCGAAATGTCGTTGCCGGGCCATTCCGCAGTTTTGGCGGAAGGAAAGCGAAAAAAGCACGCATTGAGTCCCCCTACCCGGCGCGCGCTAACTGCCTGCGCTTCAAAACTAGTGGTCCTAGTACCAACGAGTGAATTTACGTGCATGCCCCAACCCCTGATGGTGTGCAAGAAGGACACAAGAAGGATTTGTATTATCCCCGCACCAAAGTGCCTCGAGGTAGGTGTACAAGCAGCGGAGAGTAGGAACTGCTCCAAGTCTCGTTGAGAGATGAGTGTGTGTGTGTTTGTTTGCCAAGGAGATTGCTTGACTTTCTTCGTTGGATCTCAATTGCCCTCGAAGTGACTCTCGCCCCCTTTTTATAGCCTGGGGAAGGAGGGACGGCTTTACAAAGATGTTGTTTGAATAGGAAAGACGGGGTGGTGGGTGCCGCCATCCGCCAGAGGCCTTGGGGTTCCTCTCTCTCCTTGTGCCGAGGCCCCGTGAGGGCGGCGGCCGAGTCTTGCACGGCCGCACTCACGATGACGGGCGCCGCCCCGGAGTCGGCTCGCTCTGGGCGGCGAGGGGATGTCCTGCCTCTCGGCCGGGCGTGGGCGTCATGATGAGCGGTGCCCGTGCACCGTGGCCTGCCGTAGCTTTGACTCACTCCCCGTCCGGTTCCTAAGGGCCGCGCGCATCGCAGTCGATACGGCGTGGCCGACGAGATACAGCGTACGGGCCATTCGCTGCCCCGGCCTCGAGCCTCGTACAAAGTGGCCGGGCATCGGAAGACTCCCTGCCGCCAAGTGGTGCACCGTGCCTCCCGCCTCGATGCGGCATGCTCCGTATTTGACTTCCCGTG